>CAKAOI010045125.1:0-34258 GCA_916701655.1 Sebastiscus albofasciatus | reverse complement strand
AAAGCAGTAAATCCAAAACAGTTAAATGTTTAGTAAGTGTTAAATATAACAATAAACCAGATTTATCAGATATAACCCAAATTAACCATTTAACAAATTTGTTAAATTTTCCTCTTGCACCATCATGAGGTTGACATTTGTGGTTTTGAGTGAATTTGAACTATATTAGGTGGATTGTGATGAAATGTGTTAGCTATTCATGTCCCCCGCATGCTCGGACCCCTTAACTTTACATCTAGCACCATCATCAGGACAAAAATGTAATTAGTACAGCCTCAGGTGTACTTTGTGTTTAGTGCTAATTAGCAAATGTTAGCATGCTAATATGCTAACCTAAGATAGTGAATATGGTGAACATTAGACCTGCTAAACATCCGCATGTTAGCATTGTCATTATGAGCCTGTTCACGCAGCACCGCTGTGTCTAAATACAACCTCACAGAGCTGTTACACACTTAGCCTTATTAAATTGTTCTGTGGTGTTAGCATCATTAAAAAAAATCTGCATAGAAACTGACACAAATAGCGAGGAGTGCGATCACTGTTACTGTTAAGTTTAGTTCAGTTAAAGTTTCGTAATGTATGTAGTGCTCAAAATGTAAAAATCTGGCCTGTTGTTCTTGATTTTTTGCAGATAATGACATTTTGATGACACTGCTTAATACCACATCTATCGCAATGACTTCTGCTATACGCACGGCTGCAGTTGCAATGAAAAATATGAATGTTTCATATTCAATATTCAAAAGCAGAGTATTTTCTTTGCATGTAATGATCAAATACTTAAAAAAAAAACTGGAGATCAAATCAATTGTTCTACAAAAAACAATTCTTGCATCAATGTGTGCTCGATACATATCATGGGCTTCTAATTTGCTTTCTATTCTAAAAAATGGAGGAAATCGACTTGAAATTGCCAAGTTTAGTTGCAGACGACAAACAAAAGTGTAGCTTATGTTGTAAATAATGGAAACCGATTGAAGAGTGCCAGTAAGACTCAAGGGTAACTCAAAAAACTGTCCATCATTCACTTTTCTCCAAGCCAATAACACAATGCAGCTGATGCAGGTATTTCAGCTGGCAGCCACTGAGCTTTTAGATCTCTTTGAGGTCTGAGTTATTGTGTTAGATAGTTTTTTGAATTGGGAAAGCAACCAAAGTCCTGAGGGATTTGGCAGTGTTGCTGGAAACTTTGCCCAAAACTCTAAAAGAGTCAAAATGGTACTGTGTGATTCAACAGAACCAACAGAAGCCCTCCCCTGCTGTCTAATCTTCATAACATTAAAAGACCAGCCACCTGTTACAAAGAGTTGTTGCATGCATCCTCTTGTGATCGCAGCATCTGCGAAAAAGACTGTGGTATTATGTTTGCAGACAAAGCCGGCATTGAAAATAGACCAGCAAGTGGGATCCCTGGAGCTAATTACTAGCCGCGCTATGATTGTCTTTAAATACCAGGTGGGCAGAACAATGGCAGGTCCAGACAAAAGAGGAGAACAAAAGGCCATCCCTGTTTGATAAAAAGGAGGACATAAAGTGAATCAAACACTAAGGACATGTTATGAGTGTGTGATCTGTATGTGTTTGCGTGGTCAGACTATCCTAAAAGGTCACTTACAGAGTAACGACATTCTGCGTTGTGCTCAAACGTCAGACTACAACACCAGTAATCACTGTATCTGCTTGTGGGACATTGGTAGCTTTGAGCTTGATGCTCCAAATTCTTACTTTTTATACCAGGGATTCTCAAATCTGGGTCCGTGGCGCTCCGTCAGGGGGTCCGCGAAATAATTTGATATAATTTATAAAATTGTGCTGTATCATTAAAAAGTACATATCTAAAGATGGGCACCATTTACGCCAATAATACAAGCATATCGTGTCCATTACTCCCATCCACATTAGCTTTGGGCCAATAGAAACTCTGATATGATTGTGACGCACAGCAATAAGTTCATTATTTTGAAATTGAAGCACTTAAATCTTAAAGCCAGTTACTTCACATGTAGGCTATAAATGCTGTCAAGCCGAGTCCAAATGCAATTTTTAATAAAATCACCCTCTTTTTAAAAGGTATATAAGTGGTATTAACATTCAATAACATTGAAATTTCCCCCGCTGTGGGACTAATAAAGGATTTTCTCATCTCATCTTATGTGATCTTAACATGATTCAAATTGAATTGTGTTTCTGTTTATCACTACACAGACTACTATACAAGTAGTTCCAATGGCATCCAGTGTACAAATGGTGGTAAGCATATGCTTAAGTATGTTACGATTAAGAGGGGATCCTTGGTAATTTTGGCTCCCAAAAAGTTTGAGCACCCCTGATTTATACTATACGACAACTGCAATATTCCTAACTATGTGTGAAAAGCTTCCATTTCTTAAGAAAGTAGGTAGCCTGACACTAAATCCACTTTTATGAGTTGGTAAATTACACAAGCACTTTATTACACTCTCTGTTGATCCTGCTCCCAGTCTGTAGTGTTCATTACAGCAGAAGTTGTTTTCCCTAAAATCCAGTTACTCTGTCTTCTAGAACAGTGTTTCCCAAATTTGTTTTTCTGGGGACCCACTTTTGAATTTAAAAATGACAAACTATCACGACCCAATTCATAATAGGCCTTATCTATAAATCGTGAGAGCGAATATGCGCGTAAATGAATGTTGCTGACCATTTTTTACTGACATTTCTACATCACCTCATCGTATCTTTAGTAGATTAACCAGCCATTTTGAAAAGTTATATGTTTGATAAATCACAACTTTGTTTTATGCATGTGTTATTGAAAACATATACACAAATACTTTAGAAATGAGATCAAATAAATGCATTCAGTTGGAGTTAACAGGCTCTTGTCAAACAGAATGTACGCTAGCCTTTCATATTAGATTCAATGTTACAAGTAGGCTACAGTTATCAGAAAAATATGAACATTCGGGCACCCCTCATGTGGCTCAAAGGTTTACGTACTATACATAATCATCCAGTCCATGTATATCCATCTATTATTTATTTTTTCGCACTATTTGTACTTTGTACACTATTTCAACAGTAATGACTGTGTTTGTGGCCTCATTTCTCCCATCATTTTCCCCAGCTCCATCTTTGTGATCTGCACAAACCTGTCAATACGCAGCGGCGTTGTGTTCAACAACGTCTCCATAATGGGGTACAAGGGGGGATAGTTGCTCCCATGTGTGACTATAGTAAGCGCTAGATATGAGTCCTGGTGATCGATTCATCCGCGGCCTACAAACCAATTATTTCTCCAAGCTCTGCGACTGTCCAGAGACTTCATTTTAATTATACCCCTTCCAGTCAGGGAACCCTCATATTCAGGCTGAGGTCATGTAATGGATCAGTGGCCACTTTTTGGAGTCAGGTGCCACATAACATTCAGAGGAGGAGAGATGTTTTTTTTCTGTGGCGTGGAAGCTAGGTGATGGGTTGGCTTTTGTTTAGTTGACAGATAACTGAATTACCACCGTTAAAATTAGAATCACGTAAAATATTAGAAAACAGGCAACAATGGCCAGATCGACCAGCTGTTTCTTGTCATGCTTTGTCTTTGATTATCAGCCTGCACATGAAGACTTCACTAACCATCTATCCTATGGTGAATTATATCTTATATGTGTAAAGGGCTTTGATGTGAAATGATTAGGGTTGTAAAGATTAACTGGTATGTATCGGAAAACAAATACAAGAGTCAGAAAAACAGCTACAGCAACCAGTAGGCAATTTGTTCATTTTTAAGACACATGCGACCCATGAACGTCAATGTCACAATCACAAATCTCTTTTCTGCTTATCACCAAGGACAGCGCCATGGATTTCTGGTGTAATCACAAGCATTGTCTAGAGCGGCCGCGGTCATCACAGCCATAACGCGGAGCGGCTCCGGCAGTGAAGGCTACTGATCAGAGTTCAGAGCCATGGTCGGGGCCGTAATCTAACTTGTACAAATCTCAGTCAGATAAAAGGATCAATGAGTCAGGCAGACTAGACTAACATATTCAACAAAACAACCCCTCTGCCCCGGCACTCTCTCTGCTGCCAGGGGATGGAGAGAGGGGACAGCAGGTTAAAGAGGGGGGGCATTTTGGTCATTTTGTTAACAAGAGGGGATGGCATCTCTTCTCAAATCACCAACTGGCTACGAACACATGTCCAAATCAAATTATTTGAAATTCGTTTTTAAAAAAATCGACGTGGCTGCCAAAAAACAATCTTTTCAAGTAACTCTCCCCTGCTACATTTCCCAATCACATATCATCCATTTCCTGAAAATAAAAAACTCTGGAAAAATGTCAGACTCTACTGTGCACAATGCTGCCTGAAAACTTAATTATTGGATTAGCAGTCTGCATGTATTGACTACTATCAATTGAAAGCTGCTAAGAAGCTAAAATAGACTCTTACTGTGTGACTCGTTCCAAAAAGTCCAAAAGTCCGGATGCGTTTTACTGTTTATTAACTGAAAGAAATTACAAACAATAATGTAGGCTAACTGGAATAACTAAAGTATGTGACGTGAAGTGAGGTGATGGTCAACAGAAAATATCCAATCCTATCTCACCCTCTTTGTCTAACTCCCGTGGGCCGAGTGAACAGGTAAAATAGGTGAAACCACAGCCCTTTGCCAATTACCGGAAGTGATGTTAACCAAGAGAATGTGTGCAGCCTAAACAAATAATAACAATAATAAAGAACAGGCTAAATATACACTTTGGCTCCTACAGCCTCATAAAATATGATGTTGGTTCAAAAAAACATTGCCACTCATCTAAAAAGCCAGAGGCAAATAAAGTTGCTACAACTACTTACGCTACTTCCAGAGAACACCGGTCCTTAAGTTCTCCAGGTTAAAGGCAATTACTGAAGTCAAGAGCTGTTTTATTTACAAGGGCAGGCACACCGTGTGGTTGAAAATACAAAATGTAGATGAGTGGCATTGTTCCGGGAGCTGAGGTAAACAACACTCGGTTGGCAGCACATCAGTAAAAAAAAAAATTCCCTGGGGACTGGCGTATCACTGCCCATTTTGTACTACTGTTAGTGTTGCAGTAGATCGACTTTTCTGGTCTGAGTTAGTGTTAAAGTTGTTTTA
Organism: Sebastiscus albofasciatus; assembly: GCA_916701655.1. NCBI lineage: Eukaryota > Metazoa > Chordata > Actinopteri > Perciformes > Sebastidae > Sebastiscus > Sebastiscus albofasciatus. The sequence continues at coordinate 29,139 of CAKAOI010045125.1, read as the reverse complement.
ATAATAGCGAATCACCACCCAACTCCGTGTTTTAGCATCTTTCAGCTCATTCTTATGGTTTTGTGGCTTGCCACTCCACTGTTTTGGTTTGCTATCACTGCAGCAGGTGGCCATTTTCATTCATTCATGCATGCAATAAAACCACCAGACGCCACCTGCCCAGCACCAAACATAATAACACAGGCAAACCAGCAACCAGCTGTTGAACATGGTGGATAATTTAGCAGCTAAAGAGACAGATATTTTCTAAGGAATTGGTGGAGACCAAAACAGTGCTGAAACAAGACAGAATTTTGGACTGAGGTGACCAGAATGGGAACTGTTTGCCAAGAAATACTGTCTTGCACAAAATTACATTTACATTACTATTTTATGCCCTCAATTGACCAAAAATATCAATTAATGCAGGTTTAAAATTGAGATTTCAAACAATATCAAACTGGCTTTGAATCGCAGTGTATGTTATCGTCACCAGCTTATCTATATTGTTTTTGTAATGGATAGCAAACCTTGAATCTAGATATCAAATCGTCTCAGAGGGTTGGATACACATCCCTAGACATGAACATCTACTGAAACATCTAAAACATGGACCATCTACTTTAAAAAGCCTTAAAAAAAACTATTTTTTTCTCTAAAAAGTGGAATTTCTGACGCTATTGCAATCTTTTTATTCAACAAAGTATGTTAACGAATGCTCATCAAAACCCAATTTTGCAAAAACAAGGCTTTTCACAAACTAATGTTCTCCTGAGAGAATGTATTATAAAAGGCTTATGATTCAATCAGATTGGAATATGGTACTAAGGATATTCTGCCTTGTTTGACTGTATCAATTTAGCTGCTTCCTACTTGGACATTTTGATGTTATTAATACTCGAATCCGACGATGCGCCCTCGCTGACAGCTATGAAAGCTGCTAATGAGTGACAATTAGGCCAATAGCTAATGATGGCAGTCAGTGCTATGAGGAAAGGCAGCATTCATGATAATCGTTCGGATTGATTAATTATGTTGTCTGCCAGCACCATTTCAATTGATCTCCTGTGCTGTGAAAGCTTTTATCTTATCACAACGCCGGTCCTAGCGAGCATTCTCTATCTGACCCCAGTCATAACAAGCACCGCCATGAGAGGCAACGATGCCAGATTTTTAAACTCGGTGTCAAATTACTTTATGTGGGTGGCTGTGAATGAGAAAAAGAGGGAAAATAAACAGACAGGGAGAAGAGAGGAAAAGATAATGTGACGACGTGACAGTGTATTTTCGTCAAGTGTTTCCTAAAATACACCTCCTGTACTTTTCAGGCACACTAGGATGCTGTAATGATGCCCAATGGCCCTCGAAGTCTCCCCATAATATGCTGTCATCCAGTCACATATTATTCTAACAGCGAGCCCTGTGCACACTACTCCTGCTCGTGCTCCAGGGCAGAGGGCGATGACAGGGTTACAGTGTCCGCTCAGTGGTTCTCAGTACAGTAATGTGTCCTACTACAGCGATGTCCGGTATGTGTCAGGGCCAGAAACCTGTCAGTAGTGTGAGCAGGATCAGTCCATTGACTAAAAAAGTGTCAGTTACCCACAGGGTTGACACAGACCTGTCATCGGATTGCTGTTTCTGTGAATCCCTAGCTGGCCAACATCTGATTCACCACAGTCAAACATGATGGATCACCTGCTACATCTTCTTAGCGGCCGCACGGAAAAAAAGATGGATGGCAAATACTCAGCAATGACGGGCGAAGCACATCCAAGTAATAATGCAATAATCCCATGTGAGAGTATCTGATCACAAACAAACACATTGTGAATTCAGAGTTTCCTTTGAGCGAGTCATTAACAACCCTTCCGACCCGGTACTGCGGCAGATTGTCGTGACAGTCTTGGGTAACCGACCATATCCACCCCAAGTTTATTTGTAACCCAATCAGTTGCGTCTTCCTCATGATGGATGGCCAAATGAAGAAACGGAGAGAGAACTTTCTATTCTTCCCTTCCTCGATATCATTGTGGGAGACATAAACTGATTTGAAAGCATCTAAAAACTGAAAGAAACAGTCTACGAACTACACAAGAGCTGCTCCACTCATGTGGGAACAGATCTGATTATAAGTCTGAGCATCATTGAGGAGGATCAGCAGCGACAGATGAGTGGAGTAACTTCTCCCTCTGAGAGGCTATGTCATATCCCACCATCATCAAAAAGACTGGCAGGCTCTGCAGATGTCCAGGCAAGCAAATGTTTGCGGACTATAGCTGCCACCGTAAGTGCCAAATCCTTGGTTCAACAAGATAACCAAGTCACCAAGGACTGGGCCAAAGGTCAAGTATGTTCCTGTCCTGATTCCTGCTGAAAGGCTTCTCACTGTGTAACATGAACTGATTTGAGTTGAGTACATCAAAGCCACTCCGGTGTACTCCCTTTTCTAAGAATAAATCATCACTAAAGAGCATCCCTGATCCATTAAAGTTTGAAATAAATTATGTTATTTGCCCCATGATGGCAGTCATTTACATATAATGATGTCACTGAAAAAGGTCCTTGCTGAAATTACTGTTTGAAGTACCGTGAGCCGTTACCTTTAAAGGCCAGCTGATGGCTTGTCCTATAAATCACAGCTTACCCTGCCATGAGTGATTCAAATGGGTGCGGGACTGCTTGATTTAGAAAGCTTTCATTTCAAGTTACTGGATGATGAGGTATGTCATATGATCTTACGAAAATGTATTGTATGTGAAATAAGTTTATTTTTGTGTAAGAGGGCTTTTTTCCTTTGTTGATGATCTAATTTCACCGTAGGGTGCTTTATTAAAGGTGCGCTATACGATCTTCAGAGCATTAATATAGCAGAAAACGACAGTTTGCTATGTAAAGATGTAGAGGAGCGAAGTCTACCTGAATGAAGTTGCTCTCCCTCTGTGTGTGTTGTAATCTGAGCTTCTTTGTGCTTTGTTGACATTGCCGGGCGGGTGCCTTATAGTGCATGTGAGCATGCCCCATTGGCTGGCTCACAGCCGCTGCTCTGCACTGCACTCATACGGCAGTCACAGTTGATAACGCCATCCCGGCCTATGGTGTCGTTGCAGAAACGCAACGTAGCTAACACACTAAACAACTTGTGAATACAACCTGCTGAACATCAGAAAGTTCACATTTTCATTGTGAGCATGTTCTACACACCGCTATGTCCAAGTACAGCCTTACTAGTAGGGATGTAAAACAAACGCCACACATGAGCTGTTTAGTTCAACATGTTGGTTTGAGTTTGTGAGCAAAAAGAACAAAAAGGTGAAGCCATGCACGGATGAAGTGGTTGAATGAAGAGGTTCGTGATATTAACAGCTTACACGGCTAGTAAACCGACAACCCACGCAGCTCATTACACTTAATCAGCCCCGCTTTTTGTGCTTTGCATTGTAAATAATGTTTAAGGCTATAGCGCTGTGAAGCTGGAAGCCTTATTATTTAAGGGTGTATTACTGTTTAAGCTCTCAGATCATAATGGGATATCTTAAATCCACTTGCAAAGGTCAAAACATTTTTTCATAATCTCTTGATTAGCAATCTAAACAAATCATAATAGGCTTCCACTGTTGTGGCAGATCACAGTCCTCGCTTAAACGCATCCGCTGCTGATCTGTTTGTGTTTCCTCACTATGGAGGATTGATGGCGCGGAGCCACATGTAATAACAACGCGATGCTCATTTCTCCGTACTCCAGCAGGTGAAACAACTGTGTCACAATACTCCCTCTTTTAGTAGCACTTGAAGTAGTGTGGCAAGGCTCTCTAGACATCCTCACAATGAAACCAGAGGCTGGACTTGGTTGCATTTAGAAATGTCAGGTAATCTGTCTTTCAGGGATGAAAAGGCAGCCGCTAGGGATACTCTTGTTTCCTCTAAAGAAATCAATGAAGGAGGTGGTTTTATTTGATAGAAAGCAGAGAGGGTGGAACAGGTTTAAGCTGAAAATACATTTAGAAAATGGTGGGGGGAAAAAACAATGGTCCTTAGAATGAACTAAACGGATGCTTAAGCAACACTTAAACACTGGGAATAAAAAAAAAGACAAATTAAGGAGATGAGAAATTGTATGAAGTAACTAGTCTAAAAGCTTTCTTAGCACATCCATCACAAAATAGAGCCGGAAATCTCTCCACAATCTAATCTCCGCAACTGTAATTTGTGCATTTTCTGTAACTGCATCTACCTCTTTTTACTCAAGTTTCCTTTCTTTTCTTCTTTTCTTCCCCCATCCCCACCAGTCTAAACGAATGGGCGAGTGTGTGGTGGGCTAGCTGTGGCAGGCCAGAGGAGTTATGATTTATTTCCACAGCTCACCCAAACTGACGCACTGACAGCGCGGATTGTTCTGTAGCCATGATAAATGCCCCATAAACAGCCGCTCCAAGCCTGTTAAATGTGCGATCCACACAGGGCCAGGGAGAAATAAAAAAGGCTAGACGCAATCAGAGAGTGGGCCTCTGTACTCTTTGCTCTCATTTCCACATTAAAGCTAGCAGGGTGATAGGATAAGACTGGTGATTCCAGCCTAAGTAGAACAAATGATCCTTTCATGCATGCTCTCCTAATGTGGTAAACAAAAATGCATAAACAACATTTTTGTTAAATAGCCCTGTGTTATGATAATCCCGCGTGGCACCACGTGTAGAAATCATTACTCACATTAATAATGGGTTAATTAGCTGGTTGAAAAACACAATAGATAATTCACTGCAGTTCATCTGCGTGGACTACCTGAGCAGAAACATCATTTTAAGACTCCGCTATACCTCATTATTACACACTCATCAACCGTTTGAGTATCTTTGTCTCCGTCCTCACACCGATCATAGCCAATCTGAGTCAGCACTGCCTCTGTAAATCACTCGCGCCGGGCCCAGGAGACGGAGTGAGGTGAGTGTCGTCCTCCCATCTCGTTCTGGCTTTCTACTGCCGTTAATAGGAGACCTTAAGGATGGCTGGCTGACTGACAGAGCCTGGGCGACGGAGCTGAAAAACAAGCAGATAAATCAGCTTGTGCCTACCCAGTGCTCCTCCTAGCGCCCATCAGTCAGCTAAATGGGCAGCGCCCGCCACAAATTTAAGCAAATCTGCACTCCAATAGGTGGGTGGTGAAGTAGGATGTGGGGTAGTAATGTGTGTGTTTGTGTACTGGTGGAAATGGAAATAAACAAGCCTCTAGGTCTGATTTTTTTAATCACATGTTAATAGCAGCAAACACCAGTCTCCTACATGAAAGTCGCAACATGCTTATCCACCATAACCAGAAGAACCCCTCCACTCTACTGTTCATTACACAAAGGACACACTGCTTCCTGTATTGGCACTGAACGTTGGCTTTGGACGTTGAGATGATGAAACGTACAATATGGACTTAATTCCTAGGATACTGGGCTGCATTAACAGCAATTCATAATCATAGGTATGGTCCGTCATATTTTACAGGTTGAAACTGTTTGTATTTATTAAAGAACAAGTGAAATTAAACTTTGCATCATTTTAAATGACTTTCTAATCACAAAAACACACAGAAAAGTAACTGATGACAATTAAGACACTGTCAGACTGTGTTATGCTCATAGACTGTACATAAGAAGTGGACGTAGTCACCGTGACGTCACCCATTGGTTTGTGGACTGCCGTTTTGCGGACTTGTGTTCGGCATTTTGGCGTCGCCATCAAACGCTGAATAAGACATTTTTAGGCGACCAAGGGTTAAAGCTCTAAGACGAAAACACACAAGCAACTCCCAGACCAGACAACACTGTCGTAACGACCTATCAATCACAAGGTAGCCACGCCCTAAAACATACCCTGCTCTATGGTCTACTTGACTCGAAATGGGACCATAATTTACTAAATGAACATCATGCTGTATTGAAGAAGACTTGAAACTAGTGATTGAGACAATAAACTCATGTTTACAATGTTTACTGAGGTAATAAATCAAGTGAGAAGTAGACTCATTTTCTCATAGACTTCTATGAAATCAGACTTCTTTTTTTGCAACCAGAGGAGTCGCCCCCTGCTGGCTGTTAGAAAGAATGCAAGTTTAAGGCACTTCAGCATTGGCTTCACTTTTCAGACCTGGAGGTTGCCCACTGGTTATGCTTTCTGACCATTTTCTCTTAAATTGGACATGTGTTGTTATCAGTTCTTACCACGCTGATGTATGTTCAAGTGTGCATCTTTCTGATAAGTTTGGTGTCAATTATTTGATGCTATAAAAAGGGGGTGAGACGTCATGACTGACAGAGGTGAGTCTTTTTCACTGGCAAGCTGCGACCACGCTCGGTTCACGATTGGTTCGGGCGGGTGACCTCGATACCGCGGCTCCACCGCCCGATCACTACTGCGCAGACAATGGCTCCAAATGACGCCAAAATCTCAAGATGGCAGCTCTCGTATCTGGGATAATTCGGCCTCGCTTCTGTACAGTGGGAGGAAGTGGAGACGCGTCATCCATCTATATACGTATACAGTCTACGACACCAATTATTAACCAGCTACCTGTGTACTTTTTGCTAATGCTAGAAAATTGGTAACTAAATGCATGTTAGAAGTGATATGACCATTATTGATGGCAGGGTCTTTGGGGGCTGTAGTTTATCCCATCTGACACTGGGTAAAAGGTGGGGTACACCTTGCACAGGTCGCCAGTCTATCACAGGGCTCAAAATATAGCACTGTCTAAAATAAAACATGAACAGCAGACGATGGATGATCTTGCCTTGGTGACAGAATCAACTGATGTCATCCTCCAGTAAACTGGGCTTAAGGAAGGCTTACTACGATCTCCCACAGGCCCCATCACTGCTGAGCAGATGACTGCAGCAGAGCCTGCCGTTGATGTACGCTCATACTGTAGATGTGACATATCACGAGGGGCAGTCAGAGCACTTCTCTTTCATTTCAGCCATGCATGTATTCATCCCCATCCTCTCTCTCTATCTCAGGTCAGCGGTTCTAATTATCATCATCACAACAGGACTTCAGTGTTAGGTGTGGCCTGGGCTGTTTGGCAGCAACCATTTGTCAAACCTGCAGCACTTGTGGCAATTGGGCACCTGACAAAAGCTTAAAGGCATATTATTCCACGAGGCCGTCCCCTGTGTGTGTTGAAAAGCCACCGCCTGTGACTGCTCCAAATGTCCATCTGCGTGTGTGGAAGGGTAGGAGGAGGGGCGGAAAAAAAAAAAAAAAATGTGACGGTGTGAGCCAGTTCAGAAGTGCTGTCTTATTAAATTATCTCTCCGCCTTTTACAGCGAGGCCCCCTCCCTTCTCTTTCCATCTCTCTCCCAGGCTAAACATTTGTCTTTCCATTCATGGGTGAATTTGTATCCATTGAGATGGGTTCCTGGTGGCAGACTGATGGTGGGAGAAGGGGGGGGAGGGTGGGGGAATGGGTGCAAAGTCCGCATTCAGGCTTGCTGTTTTCCATCTCACTGCTTGGTTACAGCACTCAACAGGCAGGCAATACTGAAAAATCAAAGCCTGTCCACGGTTGCTTGAACATGGCTTTTAATTAATGCAGTTCAATACAAGTGCTTTGTATTGATCACCTAATATTATTTAAAAATATGCATCATTTGCATAATATTTGTTTTAATATATTCTACTACTGGCATGCTACTTTATACTGTATTTGTTCCAATCTATTATATTGTGGCTGCAAGTATGGAACAATGACTTTTTTTCTTACTCACAATCAAATCTGCTTACAGTAAACTACCTCATTTCCCCCCACGGGGATCGTTAAAAAATCCACGCTGTTTAATCTTATCTTAAAAATGTTAGGGCACTTCCTGTATGATACGGACCTCGCGCTCTCCTTTAGCACGGCATCATAACCTGTTATGAAGGTGTCAAGCCCTCAGAGAGCTCTCCGTCTGATTGGCCAGGTGACTGTTTATTTAGCAACACTCCATTAAGTTGACACAGCGACTCCTATCACGAGGTGCACCACTTTGTCTTTTAATCAAATTGACAGCTGAGGAGCTATAATCAATGGGGCTATTTACATAATGCCAGGCTGCAAAAGGAACAAATGATACCACCTGTCATGGCATTAGAACCACTGTGGAGAGAAGTGGGAATCTTCCAGAAACAGGGTAACACTGATACGGACGTATGAAAGTGGAACTGGACATTTTTCTTCACTGTCCCCCAGAGTCAACGCACACTGGATTCATAATAATCTACAAGAAAAACTTTTGGAAACACTGTTTTCATACCACAATCAAAACAGGTTTCAAGTAGAATGTAACTGTTTTGAATAGACCCATAATGGGACCAGTGAGCAACCATTGTGAAAAGTGAAGCCAATGAGGAAGTGCCTTAAACTTGCATTCTTTCTAACAACCAGCAGGGGGCGACTCCTCTGGTTGCAAAAAAGAAGTCTGATTTTATAGAAGTCTATGAGAAAATGAGCCTACTTCTCTCTTGATTTATTACCTCAGTCAACATTGTAAACATGAGTTTATGGTCTCAATCGCTAGTTTCAAGTCTTCTTCAATACAGCATGATGTTCATTTAGTAAATTATGGTCCCATTTAGAGTCAAACAAACCATAAAGCAGGATATGCTTTTGGGCGTGGCTACCTTGTGATTGACAGGTCCCTACCAGGGCATTGTCCGGTGTGAGTTGTCCATGTTTTTGTCTTTCAACTTTAACCCTTTCACAGTGTGTTTTCAGTTCACCAAAGTTAACTGTAACATTTTGGTCGCCTAAAAACGTCTGTTTGGTTGTAATTAGCTCCACCCTCTCGTGGAGAGGATGACGATGGCCAAAAACCAAGATAGCTACAGCCAATATGCCAAACTTGAGGCTTCAAAATGGCAGTCCACAAACCAATGGGTGACGTCACAGTGACTACGTCCACTTCTTATACACAGTCTATGAATAGGACATTAACAGTCACCAGTACTAATGTATCTTATAAACTAATGTGAAGTTCTGTAGTATTATGGATTGTGGTCACTTGTAGAATCAATATAATAATCATCAACAATAATGGACCCCTAGTAGTGCGATGGAGCTACTATGATACACCATGCAACGCACGTCCTGCTTCCTGATTAATCAACAGCTAGTGGCAGTAATTTGTCAAGAAACGTAATGCGCCTGCAGAAAGCAAAAAAAGAACAAACAGGTATATATATATATATATATATGACTGATTACAAATTTGCATTTCCTTTTGATGAACGATGAAAGAAAATGATTCTGGACCTGACAATTTTTAACTGTCTAACAGTTTGTTAGTCATAAATTGAGCATCTAATCCAAAGCACTTTCTTATACCTTCTTGTTCATTCGGTAAAACTAAATCCAGTCACCCTGTTTTTTTATATTTAAGCAATTCATTGTCTATTGTCTACTGTATTAGAAGGGGGGATAAGGGGAAAATGGTTTGATAGGAGCTGGGTAAAATATTTCCTGTGAAAAACAAGAGCTGATTTCTACATCCTAATTTAGCGAGTTCCGTCCCGCAGCCTCTCGTCAAACGTCTTTCCTCCGAGTTCTCCAATTTTAAGGATGACAAGTACCCCTTATAGTTTTGTGGGAGTGCAAAACAATTTTGTCACAGATAATTAAACCAATCAGCCAGCAACCCCCTGAGAAACAATAGTTGAGAATCTCCAAGGCAGCTCTGTTGACATTTAGACTGTTTGTAAAACTGTCTACCCTTTTCAGCAGCGCTATGAAATCCGTGGTCAACGTATACGGGTTTAGTGGATGATCTGTGACAGAATGACAGATACGACTTTTACTGTTGGAGCAGAAAATTAAATGATGATGAAAAGCACAGAAACTCAGAAGTAGAAAACTTTCAGAATTAGAACTCGCACTCAGACAAAGAGGCACATATCAGTTCAGACTTATATTAATACCAATTACCGGAGTTTGAGGCATAATCGCTCTTATTTACAATGTTTCTCCTGCACCATAAAACCTGTCCATAAACAGATTAAGCTGCAAATGTGCCTTGCATATTGCAGTCACAGTTGATGATGTTTAATGTTAATTTCTTTCCAAATAAGCATAAAAGCAGGCTTATGAAGGGTTGTTTTGTGAAATCGCAGAAAATAATGTTCAAGCTGTCCACATATCAAAGGAGAAAAAGTACTAGAGGGCAAATGCTCTCTAGACGTCGTAAAGAAAATAAAGAAGAAAGAAAGAAGTGGCACTTTCTATGACGCACATGTCTATAATACATTTAGACTGAAGAGTTGGGTTTGGTTGACAATTCACAACAGAGTGTGACAGCAGACAACAGTGATTATCATGCATTATAGAAAGATTATAATGTATTATATAGGGCTGTCAAAGTTAATGCGATAATAACGCCTTAACGCAAATTGAAGATACTGGTATCATATGAAACTAGAAAACCTTGAGAATCCATTGGTACCAACCATGTCAAACTAGCTTGTCGCGAAGGAGGTTATATAAATCTCAAAACTTTTTTTTTGGCGACACTTTGGACATTGTCAAATGGGTTCTATGGGTACCCACGAGTCTCCCCTTTACAGACATGCCCACTTTATGATAATCACATGCAGTTTGGGGCAAGTCATAGTCAAGTCAGCACACTGACAACACTGACAGCTGTTGTTGCCTCTTGGGCTGCAGTTTGCAATGTTATGATTTGAGCATATTGTTTTATGCTAAATGCAGTACCTGTGAGGGTTTCTGGACAATATTTGTCATTGTTTTGTGTTGTTAATTGATTTCCAATAATAATATATACATACATTTGCATAAAGCAGCATATTTGCCCACTCCCATGATGATAAGAGTATTAAATACTTGACAAATCTTCCTTCAAGGTACATTTTGAACTGAAAAAGTGTGATTAATTTGCAATTAATTGCCGATTAATCCTGGACAATCATGCGATTAATCGCGATTAAATATTTGAATCGACTGTCAGCAGAATTAAAATACACTATGATCCTTGCAAACAATGTCACTATAATTATACAGTCCAATATGCAGATTATTATGCATTATAATTATGTTTATAACGCATTACAGACAAGTGCGCCATAGAAAGTGCTATTGAAACAAAAAGAAAAAGCAGTCCTCTGATCTGTTTGTGTTTCTGTGTTTTTCCAAACAAGCTGTACCACATACATACAAAAGTAATCCTCTTTACATTAGAGCAATTACAGCCGTCCTCTGTAGCACAGAATTGAAATTCGGCAGAAACAAAAGAATGTGTCACTAATTTAAAAAATACTTGCATTATTCATTTGTAATTATGTGGTGAATTTCATCATATATGATCTTATATTACACTATTGCAGCTCGGATGGTTCTGCCCAGAGGTAGAATCATTTACTAATGGCCTCCGTTTGCTCCCCATTCAATAATAATAATGAGCTTGTAAACAAACACAACGCCGTATAACTGATTCTGGCGCTTTCCATGTTCTCCATTTACTGGAAGCTGCGTGATCAAATATTCATAGGTTTCTATGGAACACAATTGGCTGAGCTCTGGCAATGATGTCAGAGTCTCCTTCGTATACAGTAACCCTGGCCTGAGGCATAGTGTCTATAAATAAATACTCACACTGTTTGTATATGCTGTTGTGCCCCTTTAAAGGGGACCTTTTATGCTTTTGTGCTTTCTCGCTTTCCATTAGTGTGTTATATAGTTTTTTTTTGTGCATGTAAAAGGTCTGCAAAGTTACAAAGACCGAACTCCACGCCATAGGGAGTTACTCTCCCCCACAGAAACACTGCTCCTGAACTGCCTTGCTTGAAGTCCATGCCTTTTCTTCCGCAACGTGGTGATGTCACCAAGTAACACATTTGCATAATATCTGTCAAGCTGCTAGTTTGGCACGCCCTCAAACAAAGCTAGTTAGAGTGGAGCTGGAGCGGAGTCTGAAGAGTTTGGTTCTGCTGACCAATCAGAACAGAGCGGGCCAGCTGACCAATCAGAGCAGACTGGGCTTTTCGAGAGGGCGTGGCAAGAGCTCAAACGGAGCGTTTCAGACAGAGAGTGAAAACTGGTGCTGCAGCACAGCTGGTATGACAGAATAAAGCATTTTTTTAACATTAAAGGATGTAAACATGTTCTTGTAGAAAACCAAAATACAAGTATGCACTTGAAAATAAGCATAATAGGTCCCCTTTAAATATGCTTTCACTTTATAATTCTGTTTCGGTTTCTCAGCTCTCATATTTTTACTTTTTTAGTGCCTTTGAACAAGATTTTCTAATCCTACCCAATGCTATCCAATGTGAGACCAAGCACTTACACTAGATCTTGATGCCACTTTAATGAGATGTTAGGGTGCCAATTGGTTGACATTATAAAGTTTCAGGGTCCCTTTAAAATTTGGACAAATACACTATTTATATGTGTGAGTATATAGGATTTTTTTCATATCAATGGTCACCCACTGACATCCATAAAAACTTGATCTGGTTTAAAAAAAACAAAACAAAACTTGTGGAGTGTGTAGGATCTGGCGGTACCTAGTGGCGAGGTTGCAGATTGCAACCAACTGAAACCTCTCCCGTGTGCCGAGCGTGTAAGAGAACTACGGTGGATGACGCTAAAAATGCAAATGGCTCTCTCTAGAGCCACTTGTCGTAAGAGTAGCGTAGGTCATTAGGAGCAGAGCCAGTACGTAGAGTGTGTATGAGGGAAGTGAGTGGTGAAGCAAGAGAGAGAGAGAGCGGTGGCAACGGCAGCAGGGTTTTGAGGGTTTCTAGGGCTTTGAAAACATTCTTATATTCAGGTGATTATACACTCAAGAAAACGTACTTATTCATATTATATTCCATTTCTGCTAATATAACCCCCTAATTGTTACACACTGGTCCTTTAAAACTTCAACAAGTGGCGATCCAGGTAGAGGGGGGGCGATGACGTGTGACAGCTGTTCCCGTCCTTACTTGACCTACGCTTGGGTCGTCTCGCTCGCACGTCATACTTCGAGTCGAGGAGGACGCCTCGTGCTCAAGTACTCTGATTGAGAACAAAATTGGAAGCAATTACACTTTACCTAAATGAGTAGAAGTAGAAGAGCAGGAAAGCTGAAGGAACGCCATCGAACGATGGTCCTCAAGAAATGTGCTGTATTCTTGGCAGCTGGATGTCGACTGCTGAGTGGTATTGAAGCATTTCTTGGATTACCTAAAGAACCATCGACGTAGCCAATCACACAAGTGGGCCTGTGCAGTATACAAAACCACTCAAAAACAGCAGTACGCAACACACTCATACAAATGCATTTTGAACATCATGTACTCAGGTACTGCTTGCGGATACGATTTTTTTTCCGACTATGCGTGAATACACAGTAAGGCAGGGCAGAGACCTGTCAATTATTTATTATTGTGGAGTCCTGCATGCATTGTTCAGACCACGCAACCTAGTTTATAGTCAAGTTGCCGAAGTTAACGTGCTGTACAGACACTGCTCAAAATATTATTCTCCTCCTTGTTGATGGAAAAATGCCACGGTGGTGTTATGGGTGGCACCGGCAAGTAATGACTCCCTCTGGCTGACTTCTGCTCCAGAAAAGTGCATGTACACAGCTGAACCAATTTACATTTGCTAAATATGTTTAATATGTTTTAATGCACTCCTCAAGATTATTATAAAGTTTAAAACTATTTCCAAATAGCACAAATCTAATGCTGCCGTTACACATTAACAGTGTAATCACCTATAATGAATTCCGCTTTTGTTATGGACAAGATATTACATTTGCGATCACTTTCTGCAACCACTTTAAAGTCTGACGATCAGGAAGGGTAAAAAAAGAGGTTTACAATGTTCCATAGGATGCAAATAAAGCAGGCATAGCAGCAGCAATGTTTTAATAATTAAAGAAATGTTGCAATGATTCTCTATTGATGAGACTGAAAAAGCGTAGACGTGGCAGTGCCTGTTCAGTGACAGACCTTGGGTAAATTAAAGGAATTTATTTTTTAACGTAAGAGTTTAACTGAAGGATTTTTGACATAGAATCTATGACCACCCTGGAGGAGTTTAAATAATCTAAATGGGAGAGAAATGTTCAAGTGTATCAAGATGAGGACTGTCAAGGATATAATCATGATGAGAGCTGCAGAAGATTGAAAAACAGCTTTTGCTCTCTAATAACGAGAATTAGATTATTACCAGATGTAGTGTAATATAAGTCCCTCGAGGCGTTCCGGAGGTACCGCGTTCACGAGAATGGCACGGGCGTGAGGTCACGGTGACTTTGACCTTTGACCAACAAAATCTATTCAGTTCCTCCTTGAGTCTAAATGGACGTTTGAGCCAAATTTAAAGAAATTCCCTCCAGACGTTCCTGAGATTCACAAGAAGGGTAACGTACGGACGGACAACCCGAAAACATAATGCCCTGTCCATAAAAAAGGTAAACTCCTCTGATAGTCAGAGCTACAAGAGGTGGAAAGACAGTTGACTAAATGATCAACAGTATTTTCGTGCATCTTAAACTATTATATTAAAGGGAAATAAACGAGTACCGATGGTACAGTCTCAATCACTAGCATGATAACAGAGCACAAAGCCTTGGATACAAACATAACAGCAATTAAACACACACTACAATCTAAATTTGTAATAAGCAAGTTCTATTCATCTACAGTATCTCTGTTAAGCGTGAGGCCTACAGAGACACAACGGCATTAAAAGCATCCATTGGACTAACGATTTTAGACACAGGGGAAATGCTTGAACCGTACCCGTAATTGAGCCTGTGATAGTCTTGGCAACCCTGATAAAGGCCTCTTAATGGGCTGAGGCAAATTATCTGGCTCATAATCAGCCTGCAAAAGGCCTGGACTGGAACTGCAATACCACCTTTACAGAAATGGTAGACGTGAGGAAACCACTGCGACTGTCTGCACTGAGATTACACACAACATAATGTAGAAAAATATCAGCCCAAAGAGAGTTATCTCAAACATCTTCACAACAGAAAAAGGTGCATGTCAAATGCCAAAATATCTGAAGAGCAGTGTATCCAGTGAAGTATTTGCCTTGATCCCTACTCTATTTCTGTCTCAATGGATTCTTACATTTCCACGCTTGATCTGCTGTGTCGCTTCATTTTGCAGATTGCATTCTGTTTGCAAAAGCAGGACAGCCCCAGCTGACTAATCAAAATGCTGGCAGTGCCCAAAGAGGGACCGGGAACCTCAGAAAACAAACACCCGCAGTAAATCAAAAGTGATTTCAGAGGATGATCACAGATGGTGCGACCGAAGAGGGCTCCTACAAAAAAATTCTGTGCGTCCCCGGTGGTTTGCATGTTTTCCCAAGATGCTGTCTACACTTCTCCAAAATAGGCTGTAGCCCATTATAAATGCAAATAAAAAACATGGCTTGAGACCAGTTCTGGAGGTTTATGCACTAACTGACAGGTAAAGAGATGACAATGGATCCACATGGACAACTGTGAGTGGCGTGCAAACATATGGAAAACATAATGGAAGATCCATTTTTTGTGGATAACAGTTCACAGCAACATGATTAAAACTTTTTTTTCTCTAATTTCATCAAACTGGAGTGTGCGACCACAACTCATAATCTCACACGCATGCAGACACACGCAGGCACACACAAGAGAGACTTACCCCACTGCAAAGGAGCGAGCTGTAGGTGCTCCAGGACCAGCTGGTTGAGGACTCCCTCCACACTGGCTTCTCCGCGACGCCGCAGGGAAGGGTGGGTAAGGTTAAGGACAACATGATGGAGAGAGACTGGGTGCATTTAAAGTACTAAACATGAGAAACTGTAAACACATATACCTTAGTTACTTGCAACACTAGGAGTTTGTTAAAAAAAATATATATCATGTTGTATATTGTGATTATAAAAGGCTGAAACTGCAACAAACTTTACTTCATTATTATTTTTAAGGTTAGTGTTTAACCCTGTGAGACCCAAAATGGACCAGTTTTTGTCTTTTTTTAGGGGGGTTCAGGGAGTCTTTAGAGGGAGATAGCAGGTTAACAGTATATAGTATGTCACATAGAAGTGGTGAACATCATCTGAAAGCTGGGAAGATTAATTTGAGATGCAGCTCAGCGCTGTTGTTTCAGTCATAAATCAGAAATATACACAAATTAAATAATTAATTAAAATAAAAGTTTTTTGGGTTGATACCATTTTATTTTACAGATTTGGTGCTAAATTTAACCAATTTTTTCCACTCGAGAATTGATAAAAATGATCAATAATCCCTCCAAAATACCACATTAAGACACCCAGACCTTGAGGAACACCATAGAAAAAGCCATGCTGTGATTTGGGATCAAAAACTTTTGACATTTTGAGATTTCTGCAAGAACTGCATTTTTCTGCGATTAGATGGCAAACACTTCTGTTGTGTAAACTGCTCAGAAACCCCCTTATTGTCAATCTACCTCGGAAAGCCATCCATCCTCTGAATGCTCTAGGTCTCTAGTTTGTGGTTGTAACATTTCATGAGGCTGTGATTATCCTAGAGGTCACAACAGGTCATTTTATACAGTGACTTAAAGTTTCAAAAAATGATTTCACTACAATGAAATTGCTACTATGTTGACTAACATCATCACACATGAATACAGTTGGGCTCATTGGATCCACAAGAGTCTCAGCTTTACAGTCATACCCAATTTATGCAATTCTAGGACTGTTTAGGGACCCCAGTGTGCAGAAATATTCAAATGCAACATTTTAGAATAGGCGAAAATAACACATTCATGGTTGGTACCAATGGATTCCTTAGATTTTTTTAGTTTGATATGATATCTGGTACCTTCACTCTAGCTCTTGAACCTGCTACAGCCTCTGAAAGACAGTAAAATTAGTCGAGACTGTGGGTCTCAGAGGGTTAAAATTCAGGAACAGAGCTTGTAAAGGCATGAGATACTATCATATTAGCAGTAATAGATGTCACAAAATGTGTAAGAATAGTCAGTTACTATAAATTCTAACTGGCATAAAATATGGCATTGATTTTCCCAATTTACAGCTGCATTCATATGGCCTGCACGTAATAACGCAATATGCAAAAGGAGAAATAAAACTCCCTACGAATGAACTGCTTTATGTTATTTGTGTAATGCGTTCATTAAGATGTCAAAGGTGCATGTCGGGCATGTTTCTGTAACCTGACTGTAATGATAGCATTAAACTGATCGATGGATGAATGCTGCATCCAAACAAATATGGCCGTCAGAGAGCAATTACCCAGATAATGTGTGACGATAAGGACACAGCTGATCATTTACACAGCTGACATTTGGAATAATGGGTGAGACGAGCAGCGCCTAGAGCACCGAACCTGTGTCTATTAACCTTTGAGGGAGAGTACAGTATGCATGCAGAGGCTGAGAGAGAGAGAGAGAGAGGGAGAAGGCCGCTATGGACAAAACATACTGTGCTGCTGAAAAGTGCCTCTGCTGTGTCGGCTGGATCTTTTCCAAGTCTGACTCACGATGAATCACATGTCACAACATGCACCTGCATCTTATTAGAATGGACCATGGCGAACAATGGCCGTGTTGTGGCTTGGAGCCCTTGAAGCAATGAACATGTAGAGTTTCTACTTTGAGGTTTCAGTGGAACCGCTGGGAAACAGGAGCACCTTCAGTAGCTGCTACAGTACGTCTTCATCGATGCAGCCTGGATGTTACAGTATGATGATCAGCAGCCTGAGCATCCGACGTTCTGCTATAATCCTCAAAGGACCCTCATACAAGTCCGTCTTGAAACAGCCATGTTACATAAGATGGGGATGTTCATTATGTATACTGACTAGTAGAGTAGCCCTGCATGTATACTGTGTGGTTTCACCAGTACAGGATACACACAGTACTCTAGGGCTGTGGCAATAACCGCAATATTGAGAAGCCAACCATAGAGGATGCCAAGCAACAACTGCTCTGCTCATGTTTTTTTGGGGGGGTTTTTTGCAGCGTGACAAACGCTGAGTGTTTATTCTGTGCTGACCGCTGCACGTTTGGTGTTCTTTTCTGGTCGCAGAGAGTTGAAAAATGTTCAACTTTGCGTAAAATGCTGCGCTCAACACTGTCACTTTTTACCAAGCCGTCCAATCACATGGAGGAGGGGCGGCACAAAGACCAACTGTCACATCCTACATGTAGTCTACAAGTGCTGAACAACAACAATAATGGAGGAGGAATTAAAACCCATAGACCCGTGGGTCCGTCATCTATCCCCTTCCCTTCATTCAGGGCGAGTACTCTTGTGCATACATTTTTACTTCTGCGAATATTCCGTATCATAGCAACCAAACGCAACTAAAGCATCTCGGCTGAAAAAAAACAAAAAACACTGTGCCTCATTGACCTTCTGTGTTCTGCATTTAACAATAAACAACATCTGTGAGCATGCTAAAGCCACATGCTAATAACATTATGTGTTTCTTATAAGATATACATTATATGCTAACACAAAATGTGGATATACACCATACTATATATAAGGGTGGCACAGTGGCGAGTGAAATGTCTTGACAGCTGTTGGATGGACTGATGTGAAATTTCCTACAAATATTCAGAATCCCTACCAGATCAATTCTAATGACTTTAGTGGTCCCTTGAGTTTTCATCTCCGCCATCATCAGGCCAAAAATTCATGATTTGATATGATGGCATGCTGATGTTAGCATTTAGGTCAAAGCACCACTGTGCATAAGCACAGCCTCAAAGAGCCGCTAGTATGGGTGTTTTTTTTTTTTTCTACCGTACTGCAACTTAAAATGATTGGAACCATGTACTTTTGTAGTTTTGCAGTAGTTGCAGTTTAAATCCATGTCTGTCCAAAATGTTGTCACTTCATCATTTAATCCTATCAGACATTTGTGTGAAGTTGTCATATGAATTCTTGACTTATGGCCAAAAATGTGTTGTGAGGTCACAGTGACCTTGACCACCAAAATCTAATCAGTTCATCTTTGAGTCTAAGTGAATGTTTGTGCCAAATTTGAAGAAATTCCCTCAGGGTGTTCCTGAGATATTGCATTCACGAGAACTTTAGGTTGTAGTGGACTCAGTTTTATATCTAGAGTGAAGATACTGGTATCAAACCTTAGGAATCCATCGGTACCAACCATGTCATACTAGCTTGGCGAGAAGGATCCTAAATAATGCTCCAAACTTACGCAAAATCTTTGTGAGGAAAAACTGGCATGGCCATTTTGATAATCACATGCAGTTTTGCAGCCATGTTATGAGCATATTTTTTGCTGAATGCAGTACCTGTGAGGGTTTCTGGACAATATTAGTCATTGTTTTGAGTTGTTAATTGATTTCCAGTAATAAATATAAACATGCTTTTGCATAAAACAAGCATATTCGCCCACTTCCATGTTGATAAGAGTATTAAATATTTTACAAATCTCCCTTTAAGGTACATTTTGAACAGATAACAAATGTGTAATTAACTTGCGATTAACTATGGACAATCATGCGATTAATCGCAATTAAATATTTGAATCGATTGACAGCCCTACAGTTGTTTGGATGCAATTCAGGTAAGCTCTGCAGGATGGGTTTGGTTTAGTATTATTAATTCTTTCTGTTCATACGTACACACTCCCACATACACATACATGTTAGCCCAATTACATGCTTACATTTATATCTGAGTAGTGGCATTGGGATCTGTTTGGTGCTTGCTTGTGAGTTTTACTAGCAACTTTTCAGTCAAAATGCTTTTGTAGAAAACAAACAAAGAGGGCAGGTGGTTCTAGAGCCAAGGAGTCTTGACAGTTAGGAAGACCCTTAGTTTAGAGAAATGACACAAATAGTGCTGCCTTAGGAGTACAGCTGAGAACAATGTCTTTAAGGTGATCTGTACTCTCTTAAAACAAGTCCTGAACTGCACCGGTGTCCACTGAAGTCTATATTTGAAGTAACACGCAGTCGCTTCTGGCTGGCTGTAATATCTTAAGACAAACTGGCTAAGACAGCTTAACAGGGAGTTACAATTATAACTAACTGTGAAGTGGATATTAGCGCTTTGTTAAGGGAGCTACTGAGACGCAAATAAACGTCCACACTGTATATTCAGGGATGATTCATGAACTTGACGATGACCTCCTCAAGGGGAAGGCACGCATAACACTTTCCCTCCTTTATTTCTGCTATTTTTCTCAGTGTCTGTGCTGTATTATGGCATAGCCTTCCACTATGAGTGAATCACTATAACTGAACGCCATCAACAAAACAGGAATAATATTCTAGGGGAACTCATAAATTACAATTTAAAGTGACTGTTACTTTGCTCAGGGCCAAGTGAGTGCTTCGCAGTGTGACACGCACTGTAATCACTTTTTTTTTTTTTTTTTTTTTAAATTTCTGTAGTTATTTCATGTTGTAAAGGGAAAATCCACCCCGAAGCAGAATTTACATTGTGCTATTCAAAGGATGTGAGACAGCTGAGTCACTATCTACACTCAGAGAAACGTCTCCAAGCGCAGCGAACGATAAGATAAAGACTCAGCTTGATAACATCATGTGACAAGTTGGTGTTGGTCCATTCCCGCTGAATGAATAAGTGACTTAACATAAGAGATTTTCCATCTAAATCACTTGTATTTAAACAAAGGGGCTTCAAAATGTCACACTTTTCATTTTTGGTTACATTTTCCATTATGTCCTTTGAGAGAGTGTGGCTCTTTTGTTTTAATTACATAATATATTTAGTGCTGCATATGTCCTAAATGTTCCTTTTTTTGTTGTAGCCCAGAAAAACCATGGTGTTGCTGTTTCACTGTCTACTGTGCAGCTACAGGATGTGTCTGTTGATGACGCACTCGCTAGAACCTGCTGTTCAGCTTCAAGAGAAACTTGTTTAAATTCACAAATTGCCCTCATAACATATCTTCTAAATTGGGTAAAAATGATCAAACATGCCGTTTCAGGATGATCTTTGCAACAGTAAAAAGGAGTGCTATCAGACTTGCTGCTGGGAATATTATTTTGTATGTCATTTTCTTTCTTCATCCCTGCCTACACGCTGCCAAATTACTTGTAGATAAAACAATGCACATAATGATGGGGGTGTTTACGCCTTCGTGAAAAGGAAAAAATATAATAGCAACTTCAGTAGCTCAGAGATTGGATTCATCATTAATTGTACACCGTGCTCACCAACAATCTGACAGGCAGCTCTTAACTCCCTAAATATGCACACCGGCAACTGCACAATGATGAGTTATGGGGCTGATACGAGGCGCTGTATGCGTGATGATGACTAGTTGCTCTTTTCAACTGCAGAAACTTTTCCAGGAACCCAAGAACCTTTTATGGAAATCATATGGTTTATCTGCATTACAACTGGGGGGAAACCTGGATGAAGTTTTGGTTTGTTGGCCACAATTTAACCTAAATAGTCCATACTCCCAAGGTACTTGATGATGTCTCAAACAAAGACATCACTTTCTAATGGTTACATTTGCCTAATATTAACAGGTCCTGAAATATAGCGGAAATGCAAGCAGGAACAAGTTCCTTTAACACATTCTTAAAGGAGTGATTCAGGTGTTTTGAAGTGGGGTTGTATGAGGTACTTATCCATAGACAGTGTATTTTACCTACAGTAAATGACAGTCGGCACAGCCTCAGTTTGAAGAAGCAGACGGGAGTTGCCGCATGGGAACTTGAGCCGTTGTATCCATCTATGCTCTCACCAAAGCCATCAGACTCCATTGGAAAAAAAAGTGTAATTTTACCTCACAGGACACAGGAGTTGCTGGTCTACTGTGAGGCAAAATGATTTTCAATGGAGTGTGGTTGCTTTGGCGAGAGCATAGATACAGATGGCTTCAGTTCCCTGTTGGAAACAAAGACCGTATAACTGTCTCACGGCAAGATAAACTGGCAAAAACATTCTAAATATAGCATACACTTAAACTGATATTGATTTTTTTTGGGTGAGCCTTTCTTTTAGGTGGCTAAAGTACGTTCTGTTACTGCCCCCCGTCCACAGCAGTACATTGCTTTGCTTCCGTGTGGTAACTCCTGTCTGCTTCTCCAAACTGGGGGCGTGCCGACCGTCGTCTACTGTAGTTAATACGCTGACTACCTCGTACAACCCCACTTCAGAACACTTATCAGAACAATTATCCCTATAATAAGAAGACAATCTTATGCCATAACATTTTGTAATATTATTGATTTACTTCCCGAGTTTAATTCCAGAAACTTTAGACTATGTGGTCAAAAACCCCTCACAAGACTTTTCATTTAAAATAGAAAGTACCATAGCTACAACAACAACAGAAACATACATGGATGTCTCAGTGGACCTATTGGTGAGAGTACCATGTGACCCAATGGTTCCAACTAGTTATAAAACTAAATACACACTTTACATTTTACGGTTTTTGTGCTGGTATTATATAACCAAAAAAACATAAACAAAGGTTTTAAGACACAGGAAAGTGTCTCTACTAACAACCCACAGACCACAAATACTAACCCAGCTTGCACCTACATGTATGTTACGACCTTTACCTATACATGTTTTAGTTCTGAAGGCAAGACAAGCCAGAAGACTACAGCATATGAAGGAATAGATAGAACGAGTTGTCTCCCTGAGGGAAAGCAGACCACAGAGATCACCGTGCTGACAACGCTGTCAAAGATTACCTCTGTCGGACCGCAAAAGCTTGCCCACAGACTAGGCCCTATGGGAAAATGTTGTATCATATTGATGCGAGTATGAGGCCCGGTTACACACCCACACATACACACTAAAACATCCCTTCACAGTGTTAGAGTGGCAAGTACTTCACCATACGCTTTCCCATCTGTCAGTGCAGGCGAACAAGTTCCCTGCTGGCCGGAGGGCCTCCAGATGTAGGATCCAGATGTCCTGTATCACTGATCTGACTGTCAACAACATTCAACAAACACAGTGCAGAATGATTCTGTTTGACCACTTAATGGAGAATATGACCTGTTCATTGGTTCAGTGGAGACTAAGGACTCCCAATTATAAAATGTAAACCTTCACCTTCTATATCTACTGTCTTTGTAGCAATGCTCAGCTCAGGCTGGTTTCTCTGATATAACTGTACCGCACATGTAGCCACTGGAAGGATATGATGCTCCAACAGATGCCCAGCTTGCTGTTGATCTGGCAGCCCTGGGCATGCTGTCGCTCCTCCTCCAGCTGTTTGGGGTTAGTGAAGCGAGCTGTCTCCTGGTCCGGCTGTGGCAGACTCTCAAAGTCAAACTTGTCAACCTGGATGGCCATCCTGCAACAGGAGATAGGAGAAGCACTTACAGATACAAGTTTCGGCTTATACAGTTTCTCAGTGGCCAAAAGAAACATTTTTAAGACTCTGGGAATGACATAACAGTTACATAACTGTCATTTAAAGGTGCTAAATTCAAAATTCAGAGAATTACTATAGCTCAAACAACTATTTGCTATGTAAAGATATAGTTGAGTGATGTCTACCTGAGCAGAGAATGAAGTCACTCTCCGTCAGTGTGTGTTGTAATCTGAGTTTCTTTGTGCTTTGTTTACGTAGCATGTCCAGCTGGTCGTGCATTTTGGAGCATGTAAGTCCCAGTGTGTGTGCCCTACTGGCTAGCTCATGGCTGCTACTCTGCACTGCTCTCATACGGCGGTTACTGCTGATGAATGCTCTGTCAGCATTTTTGCTGCTGTTTGCACTGTTCGTGCTGT
Source organism: Sebastiscus albofasciatus (assembly GCA_916701655.1). Classification (NCBI taxonomy): domain Eukaryota; kingdom Metazoa; phylum Chordata; class Actinopteri; order Perciformes; family Sebastidae; genus Sebastiscus; species Sebastiscus albofasciatus. Next base: position 5,410 of record CAKAOI010045125.1, on the reverse strand, counting down.
TAGCACCGTTAGCTGCTAACTGCCAGCTCAGCTGTCGCCATGTTGAGAGCCATGCTGAGGCAATCCCACAATCATAGATATGATCTAAATTTGGAATTTAGCACCTCTAAAACTTAGTTAATAAAGGTTCAAAGTACTTGACTGATTTATAGAGTTTGAGTTGCTGATATTTATAGCCAGTGTTAAGTTTTGGTAATTTTCAAATGCTCAAAAAGTTAAAGCATTTAGTGTAGATCTTCAACTAATGATTATTTCCATTTTTGATAAACTAGTGATGAATGTCCATCACAATTTCCCAGAGCCAAGGGCAGCATCTTCAAATGACTTGTTTTGTCCAACCTACAGTCAAAAACCCAAATATGTTCCATTCACAATAATATTAAACAGGAAAAAGGGCATTTCATGTGCAGTATTTCCCATTGACAACCAATGTAAATAGTTGTTATCAATTATATAACAATACACAAAATACAGATAATATTGGATATGGACGAAATTAGCCACATCAGTAACACTACTGTAACTGGCAAGCTAATGGCTCACACACTAGCAAGCCCGGAACATGCTAACGTTAGTCACAAGTTTGCATGTCATACGCAGATTTAATTTGCACTCTTTGCGGTGATTCCATTGTAATTAATGAATTTTACCATTTTAAATTCTGGTGTAACCATGCCTTAACAGTAACAAATCCAAAAGAAGTATGTGCAGTGGGTCTCAAGGTAAAAGCAACATGACGTGAAAGAAAGTTTACCAATTTCTACTACTATAAAACTTAATGCAAACTGAATTTAAAAAAAATTCAATTTAAAAAAATCCATGAAATCTCTTTGTGTAGTGCTCACCTGAAGTCCTGCACAAGAGAGGGTTGAATAATTGGTACCAAGAATATGTTTGGGTGAACTACACATTTAACAACTGACTTTATGCATCCACATAGTGGTCTATATTCATCTTCATCTACAGAGTGTTTCCAAGAAAAACCTTGCTTACATTTCTGCCTGAGGAGAACCAATGTGGGCTGCTTTGTGTGGTTTGGCAAGCGTTAAATCATTTATCTAGTCTGAACAAACACCCTCAGGCTGAAGCTCCCTCTATATATTGCGGGTATGTTATTTATTAACAAGAGCCACGGTGTTTGTTGCCCGAGGTTACGTCAAGTGCCACATCCAGAATTGGAGTCTTGTTGTATCAAACTAAGCTGAGACCTAACCTGTGTTCAAGAAATGACCCCATAGCCTACCTCAAAATACCCATACAGCATATTCAGCCCTCCATTCAAAAATGGAAATACCAATCGGATCTATTCTTCTATTCTATGTCTGCACAAATCTCTGTAGAGTTCAAAGACGGTGGGAGCAGATATCCTGAGGGGAAAGGGGACATAAGAGAAGAGGAATATGTGAAGCGGTGGATGTCTTCTGCATGAAGCAGCGTGTGATGCAACCACAACCTCACGATTGCTCCACCTCAGTGAAATAACATACAATAACATACTATTGCCAAGTTGGTTAAACAGTTGCCTATTTACACATCCAGCAGTTATACGGAGCAACAATAGCCTTGACTCAGTCCTGTTTTTAGCCATCGTACAATATTCACTCTCCTTTTAGCTCGTTTTTTTGTTCCCCACCAACTTCTGAGGTAAATATCTGTCTCTTAAACTGCTAGTGTTCAACTTTCTTCACCAGTTGCTTGCTAACTTTGTCCGAATGCTACATGCTTGGCAGGTATACAGACTGTACATAATAAGTGGACGTAGTCGCCGTGACATCACCCACTGGTTTATGGACTGCGTTTTTGAAGCCTCAAGTCAGGCATTTTGGCCATCACCATCTTGGTTTCTTGGAACCAGAAGTGACACAAGAGGGTGGAGCTTAGGCATTTCTAGGCAACCAAAAAGGTTAGAAATAACTGTCGTGAACTGAAAACACACTGTGAAAGGGTTACATTTCTAAGATGAAAACACGGACAACTCTGTGAGGTTACCTGTCAATCACAAGGTAGCCACGCCCTAAAGCATCCCCTGCTTTATGGTCTATTTGACTCTAAATGGGACCATAATTTACTAAATGAACATCATGCTGTATTGAAGAAGACTTGAAACTAGCAATTGAAACCATAAAGTGTTTACAATGTTTACTGAGGTAATAAATCAAGTGAGAAGTAGGCTCATTTTCTCATAGACTTCTAAACAATCAGACTTATTTTTGCAACCAGAGGAGTCGCCCTCTGCTGGCTATCAGAAAGAATGCAAGTTTAAGGCACTTCCACATTGGCTTCAGTTTTCAGACCCAGAGGTTGCCTACCAACTAAAACACTACTTAGAAAGATGCTATGAGTTGTTACATTGAATCTGGTCTTGCCATCATCTCAAAGGTGACTCACTCTAGTTTCCTAGCTTATATTATTGAACTTTGTCACTGTCTTTTTAAAAGCATATATCGCCAAACTTAGGAAAAAAGTCTTTATTTAAAGCTCTGCTAATTAAAATGGATGTGAAAGGATTTGCTTGTAGTGACAAATCATCCAACTCTGCAGTTCCCCTCAGAGCTACAGTGCTTTTTACTATCTAAACATTGTATACACATTCTGCTCCCAGTAACCCCCATTTACTACAGCAGCAGCAGCAGCACCTGTTTCTGGCAAAAAAAAAAGTTAACATAAAGTGCCAAAACACAAGACAAAGTTAAAAGGGAAGTCAAACATCTAGCAGCTACAGTAAAAACCCACATCCTTTTCCGAGGAGCTGGCGGAGACTAAAACAGAGCCAAAGGAAATGTGAATACTGGATTTGCATCCATCAGGTGGCCAGAAACTAAATTAATGCTGATGATGCTTTGTGTCTGATATGCAAATATTTGCTGAAATGTTAGCTAAACCAACATTATGATATGATAATATAAGGGCTGTCAAAGGTAACGCAATAATAATGCGTTAACGAAGAGGTTAAATAATGCTCCAAACTAAATTTTGGTGAGGAAAAACTGGCATGGCCATTTTCAAAGGGGTCCTCTGACCTCTGAACTCAAGATATGTGAATGAAAATGGGTTCTATGGTACCCACGAGTCTCCCTTTTACAGACATGCTCACTCTATGATAATCACATGCAGTTTAGGGCAAGTCAACACACTGACAGCTGTTGTTGCCTGTTGGGCTGCAGTTTGCCATGTTATCATTTGAGCATATTTTTATGCTAAGTGCAGTACCTGTGAGGGTTTCTGGACAATATTTGTCATTGTTTTGTGTTGTTAATTGATTTTTCAAAAATAAATATGTACATGCGTTTGCATAAAGTAAGCATGTTTGTCCACTCCCATGTTGATAAGAGTATTAATTACTTGGTAAATCTCCCTTTAAGGTACATTTTGAAAAGATAAAAAATGTGTGATTAATTTGCGGTTAATCATGATTAACTATGGACAATCATGCGATTAATTGCAATTCAATATTTTAATTGATTGACAGCCCTAGATAATATGTTAGTGTTGGGATTTTCTGCAGTAAGTAGCGTGTAATCTTATCTAAAAAAAATCACCAAACTTGGAGGTAAATATTGAACCACTGGACAGTCAAGCAAGGGCCCAATACAGCAGCACTTCACATGAGAGAAGAAATGTCTAAGGCCTCTCACTGGTGTCATGATGAGTGATGGGCTTTACTTCAAGTGTTTAACAGAGAGACAGACACTATCACAGTCTTCTTCACACAGAGAGAACAGAGCAAAAAAAAAAAAACCTGCAGTCCATTTGTCCGTGCCCTCAACACTGCTCTCATTCCCTACTTAGAGAGAAATGACACAATGTGACTTTGAGGTGGGCAGTTGCAACTGCAAATTACCTGGACATCCATCTCTACGGGAGGCCAACTCGCAATAAGAGGTTCTTATAAAAAGGTAGAGTCTCACTCGGAGTGTCGCCTCGTGTTTTTAAGCCGCGATAAATCACTGCTTCGACAGGCACCACGCTGACAAATGCAAATGATTTCTCAGTGAACATATGCAAGAGCTGCGGCCACATGTGCTTTGTCATTTTCATTCCGTTTGATAGGCAGTGGATCCATGTATTGATCGGTAGGTTCATCATCGCTGGATTCCAGTTCAGAGGCCACGGCGGCTCCCAGAGGTGTCATTCTCTGGTGCGCTGAGAGGAAGACGGGCAGAGCACGGCCAGAAGGACAGAACTGACCATTACTTGGTTGTGTTTCTTCTCAATAGCATCACCGAGCAATCAAATGATGTATTAAAACACGAACAAAGATAATATGACTGTATATTACATGTCTGTCTGGTCTACGGGTGGGCGATGTATCGAATACACTCGATGTAGTGCGGCTTGTACTACGTGGGATGTAGTAAATGACTATAGCTAGCATCAAGTACAAATATCAATTGATCCTTCGCTAAGACCCGCCCCGCTGCTGCTACTCCGTCAAGACGTCAGAGCTACCATGGAGCTCACACTGTCGTTCTGAGCCAATGTGAGCCTGGAGAGAGCGGAAGAAGTGAAGCGCCAAAGTGAGTTTATATGTGTTGAGGTCAGAAACAGTGAAGGAAGATGGCAGCCTCAAAAAAGACAGTCAAATTAGCCCCCATGTTGTTTTGCAGTACGTGTATATACTAGGCATTATGGTAAGAGTGCGTAAGACCTGACTTCATAATAATAATAAGAGTGATATTACGGTGAACGTGACAGGCAATTTCACTTTCATGTAATTCAAAGTGAATCAGTCAATAATAAATAAATAAATAAATAAATAAATAAAACAAATGATCTTTTTTTTTTTTTACTACCGCTTGCAAACTGTATTTCAGAGAAAACAAATTATTTTGAACTTAATAATAAAGAAAACATTTCCAACAACCAACCTGACTTCAATATGACAGTACACCACCTCAGTGTTCAGATTAGATAACTAGACTGATCATGCTGGTGTGATCATACACATCAAAGGGTTAAATGAAATAGTTATGTTATTTTATTTTAGAATATGGAGATACAGTATATACTACACTCACCGGCCACTTTATTAGGTAAAAGGTGTACCTAATAAAGTGTCTGGTGCTAGTACCGGGTGGTCTTCTGCTGCTGTAGCCCGTCTGCTTCAAGGTTGGACGTGTTGTGCGTTCAGAGATGGTATTCTGCATACCTTGGTTGTAACGAGTGGTTATTTGAGTTACTGTTGCCTTTCTATCATCTCCAACCACTCTGCCCATTCTCCTCTGACCTCTGACATCAACAAGGCATTTTCGTCCACACAACTGCCGCTCACTGGATATGTTCTCTTGTTCGGACCATTCTCTGTAAACCCTAGAGATGGTTGTGCGTGAAAATCCCAGTAGATCAGCAGTTTTTGAAATACTCAGACCAGCCCGTCTGGCACCAACAACCATGCCACGTTCAAAGTCAC
>CAKAOI010045124.1:1628-19583 GCA_916701655.1 Sebastiscus albofasciatus | reverse complement strand
TCTCTATTTGATACTCAGAGCATTAATATAGCAGCACACAACTATTGTCTATGTAAAGACATAGAGGAGTAATGGCTACCTGAGCAGAGAATGAAGTCACTCTCCCTCTGTGTATGTTGTAATCTGAGCAAAGAATGTATATTGATAAGAAGTGAAAGTCAATTATTCGTTCCATTGCAACGCCAGAGTCCAGCAGCAGACCTACGCCTCCGCCATTTTGGACTGTAATCGAGTCGACTACCATGATGACGGCAGTTAAACGTCCGCCTACAAAGAGCCGTACAAAAGTAAAACTGTTCTATTGTCACAATTTTAATGTCTCTACTGAAATGGCCTGTGTTGAAAAAAAATATACAACAAATATGCATACTATTATAACTATTTACTTACTTATGTATTTATCAGACTTTTTTGCCTGGCTGCTTCCCAGAGGAGCATAAAGTGAGAGATGGACATAAATGGAAGTTTGAAAAGCCAGCACACACAAGCCAGCACGACCGTCATCTACAGTAGGTAATACACTGACTATGGATAAGTACCTCATACAACCCCAATTCAAAACACCCGAACTATCCCTTTAACCATTCAAGGTCAAAGCCTGACCTTAACCATCTTGCCAGAGTTTCACAAATCGAGAGCTACCATCTTGACATGGCCTTTGTGGTGTTTACATTATCATTCTGTTTTAATTTCCAATTATATCATTTGCAATTATCAAGTAATCTGTTATAATTACATTTCGTCTACTACATTATTGGCAGTTAAAATGTTATGAACAGTAATTATCAGTTTCCGGACATCACTCCCAGCCTAAACTGGGTCCTGAAGCTCTTGCTGAGGATGAAGTAGATGAGCGGGTCCAGGCAGACGTTGAGGACTGACATTAGGACGGTGACCTCCATCACGTTGTAGAGAAAGTTGCTCCATGAACAATAACTGGACAGGAAAGCTCTGGGGAGGCGAAGCAGGTGGTAGGGGACGAAGCAAAAGCAGAAGACACTGACCAGCACTAGCATGTTTCTGCGCGACTTTGCAAGCTTCGTGGAGCTGGAGGACGCCGGCTGCCTCTGCTGCGCCAACGATACCCGGCGGGAGGTGCTGTAGTAGAAGAAGACCAGGAAGACGAGGAAAAACAGGAACATGGCGGTGGAGCAGGTGTTTATGATCTTGTAGAGCAAGGTGACCTGGCCACTCTGCAAGCTTTCACAGCTCACTGGGACAGAGGTGGAAGGTTCCTGTTTGTGGAACGACATAATGACGAAGGCGCTCGTCACAGACAGGAGAAAAACCCAGGTTACCGTGGAGATGATGTGAGCTGCACGCACCCTCTGCAGGATGTGAGTTCCTGAAGGTTGGACGATCTTCAGGTACCTGGAGAGGAGGCGTCAGTAGATAACTTCAATAAATAACAGTAGCAGTGTGAAGTTCAGCATTCACCTACTGCTGCCCTCAAATGGAAATTGGGAAAAGCTCCGTATACCCTCCAAAAATGGTGGCACTCCCCAGAACGCTCCGCCATTCCCATTCCCTATAGCTACACCGTTCGTAGCGATACCTACGAAAAGTAATGCACTGTAATTCGCACATATCTCACAAAATCAATTTGTATGTAATCTAAATTGTGAACCAGGAAGTAAAGAGCAAAAAACACAGAACTTTCGCCCAGGAAACTGATGTTTGTTGTACCCCGTACCAGCAGTCAACGTTGATTTATTTGTCACATAACTTCCAAACTTAAGTTACGCCACTTCCACTGTTATTTTAAGCCAAACCACGATCTTTTCCTAAACCTAGTTTTTGTCACAAAAACCTATGCACTTAAGTTATGCCATTTAACTCTAACCGTAACCCTAAACCACAATCTTTTCCTAAAAGGAGCAGATAGCGGTCTTGCTGCTGGGTTGATGCCTTTCTACGGCCCTGTCCAGCCCTCCTCGTGTAACAGCCGGTCTCCTGGTATCTCCTCCATGCTCTTGAGACTGTGCTTGGAGACACAGCACGTATGGATGTGCCATCCTGGAGGAGCTGGACTACCTGTGCAACCTGATTGGTGTGACAAGGACACTAGCAGAACACAAAAACTAGAGAAGAATCAGTCAGGAAAGATAAGGAGAGAGCAATTGTCTGTGGCCACCACATGCAAAACCATTCCCTTTTTGGGGAGGTGCCTTGCTGTTGCCTCTCCATTGCACTTGTTGTCACTTTCATTTGCACCAAAGCAGGTGAAAGGGATTCACAATCACTTGTGCTTCCTAAATGGACAGATTAATATCCCTGAAGTTTAGCTGACTTGGTGTTATACTGTGATGATTAAGTGTTCCCTTGATTTTTTTGAGCAGTGTAGTTTTGTGACCTGTACCTAACCAAGTTGTTTCCTGTGAAGATGAAAGTTTATTTTGAAAAGACTGGAGCAGAAATTGACACAAGCGTCACATGTTGCTGGACATTTGTAGGAAAATGCACGAAAAACGAGGAATAACTTTTCATAAGACATCATAGGAACTGTTGTATGTTGTTTTGTTTGTATTGATAAAGTCAAGTCTGTTTTGTGCAACATTGGATTCAAACTGGTCTGTCCTACCTGTTAGCGGCGATGTAGCCCATGAACATGATGCTGGAGTACATGTTGAGGTAGAGGACGATAGCGCCAAAGTTGCAGTTGAGCGAGCGGATGGTGAAGGAGCTGCTGGCGTAGTGAGCGATGCGGATGGGGAGAGAGAGACAGAGCAGGAAGTCGGCGACAGCCAAGTTCTTCAGGTAGATCGTAATGCTGCTGGACGCCTTCTGCTGAGCTCGGCAGAAGTAAAACTTCATGACGAAGCCGTTGAGGAGGAGACCCACCTGGAGAGAAAAACAGGGTGTGGATGGAGAGATTTACAATTTATAACATTTAGTCAAAAGCATTTTGAGCTGAACAAAGGATTTGGGTAACACTTGCTCTACATAGACATGAACGAGCATCGGTCAAAACAGTGAGGCGACACACGTCAGCTAAAACCACAATATCACTCTATCTTTCAGCTGCTTGGCAGTAATGTTAGCTGACCAGACGAAGGTCTCTCCATGAATCACTGCTGATCCTAGTGTTGGCTTTTCCTGCCTCAGCCTCGCGACCGCGGTCGGAGGAAACAGGGGAATCACCGGAGTTTTGGTCGGAGATGATAACGTTACTCGCTCCGGAGCACAGTCTATCCACTCAGCAGCAGGAAACGACACAGGAAACCTCCGTTGGTCTGGAGGAGCTGCAGCATTTATTTCTGCACAAACGTCCACTGTACATTCACTAAATATTCTCAGAGCTAAACTAACTCTTCTGCAGTGTGTAGTGTGCGCGCATGCAGGTGAGGTGGAGCGAAAGAGCGAGTGAGAACGAGCGTGGTGTGTGAGTGAAGGCAAGCAGTCAGGCAGAGGAGCAGAGTACAGCAGAGACTCCGGTCCTGGAGACCAAAGCTACGGTCTCCCTCGCGTCCTCCGACCGCAGCCAGCACTGTTTAACAGACGGGCTTCACTAGATATAACTTTGCAGTTTTGGTGCTTCTGTGTAGTTTGTGTTGGAGTCTTGTCTGAACAGCGTAGCCACATGCAAGCGTGCATGCATATGCATGTAATACCTTGTTAAATGGTTAATAAATACTTCTATAAGCATCTATAAACATCATTTAGATAGTTAATAGTTTGTCAATGGTTAATAATTGGTTTCTGGTCCATCTATCTGTAATGTTGTAATGTTACAAACGATTTCTTAAAGGTTTACAAATCATTTCATAATCATTAACAAATGCTTAATATAGTATATAAAATGGTATAATATGTGCAACAATAAACTGATAATAAATACTTTACTAATTTAATCAGAATGTAATTGTTTTAGTAATAATTTTCTACCCAAAGAGGGAATCAAATTCCAAAAAGTAATTATTATCCAATAGCATCGATCTTTTACTCAGTCAGTTAGAAAAAGGCGAGGAAACACTTAGCTAAAGCCAACCAAAAAAACATGATATCAGTTAGGATGTGAAAAAAAAATTCAACTTAGATCATGATCAGTGTTACTTCCCCACGCAGACAGCAGGAAACATCTGAACGGACTTTGTTGAGGAAGGAAAGTGATCTGAATTGTTGAAACTCACCAGAAACACGAGGCCGTAGACCACCATCAAGTAGGGGTGGGCTGAACTGTCGGCCTGATCGCAGTTAGATGTACCGTCGACTTCGGTCTGGTTTGTAACTGATGACTGGTTGAGGGATGAGGTCACTTCTTCTCCTGATTGATCACTCATTTTTTCTGGTTGATCTAACAGAGGTGGGCCAAAATTACAGATCAGCATATACACAAATAAGCACCCTCTGTAACAAAAATGCAACAAAAAGAGTCAACCCAAGAAGACAAGACTGTGACCACAAGATCAAGATATACCACATAAAGGAACCAATGGATTGTTTCAAATGAAATATTCTAATATATTTAAATCAAAGTAGGAAATGATTGGTCAAAAATGGTGTCCTTGATTGTACCATCAATTCTGTATCATATATCCTTTTAATGGTCAGCTGTTGGTCATAATGTCAGTCCATAGATATAAAAACATGCCCAAGATTCAAATTCCAGCATCAAAACAGTGTAAGTGCAAATAAGAGAGGATGAAATCACCCTGCAGAACTTACCTGTCAGTGCCTGTCAGTGTGGATGTCTAATAGAAATACTTTTCACTTTGCTGCTGCCGTCGTCATCGCTTTCACAGCGGAAGGAGAGCTGCAGAATGTGGTTATGTTGACTATACTGGTGGTAGCAAGTGGGTTTAAGGTTCTCTATTTGATGTTCAGAGCATTAACATAGCAGCAAACAACCATTGTCTATGTAAAGATATAGAGAAGTAATGTCTACCTGAGCAGAGAATGAAGTCGCTCTCCTTCTATGTGTGTTGTAATCTGAGCAAAGAATGTATATTGATAAGAAGTGAAAGTCAATTATTCGTTCCATTGCAACACCAGAGCCCAGCACCAGACCTACGCCTCCACCATTTTGGACTGTAATCGAGTCGACTACCATGATGACGGCAGTTAAACGTCCGCCTACAAAGAGCTGGACAAAAATAAAACTACATTATTTCTATTCTATTGTCCCAATTTTAATGTCTCCAGCAAAATGGCCTGTGTTGGAAAACAATATTTACACTAGTATAACTATTTACTTACTTACTTATGTATTAGACTTTTTTGCCCGGCTGCTTCCAGAGGAGCATGAAGTGAGTGATGGACATAAATGGAAGTTAGAAAAATCCAGCACACAGATTTTGAGAGCAATCTCAAACCTTTTTATATCAAGGACCTCCAAAATCTATGTTCAACAGACCACAGACCATGGATGTATAAGAGGTTGTGTCCTGTGCTTTTGCCCTGCGTGTTAGTAAATAGCTACAACTACATTAAATTCTGTTTATGTTTTTCTACTAGTACTACTAGCTACTGGCCGATAGCCGGTTGTTTGGGAACAGAGACATTAATACATCCACCACGGTAAAGGCTTACAGCATACAGCCCATGGGTGTATAATAAAATAATAATAGTGATGAATTACAGCCAATATAGCCATTATTACAGCCGCATACTAGTGATGTGTCGATGTTTTTTTTTTTTTTTATTAATTCAAGGCAGAATGATAGGACGATCTTCTCCGCACCACGGGCACTCCATGCACTGACTGTGACTGAATGTTGTGTTAATGACGTCTGTGCCACCATTCAGGTGATGGCAGACAAGGATCATACCATCAAGCAGGGAGGGGTGGGGGTGCGTGGCGCGCTGACGGTCTACAGGTACAGAGGAGGAGATAAAGAGAGAGAGGAGTGTGGTGCAGAAGGCAGAAGTGGTAAAATTAAGAGCCACACTGTCACTACCACATACAGCTGGCAGGAAGCTGGCAGAACTATATATGTCATATGAGCATGCAAGACGGTGCAGTCCCGTGGGTCTGACACACGTTCATTATGCCGAGGAAAATAACTCTGGATTCAGCAATGAGTTAATTTTACAACTTTTAGGACATAACGATATAAATTAGTTATTTAAGTGTTCATACTGGGAAGTTGATTTACCTCGAAAAAATGTGAGCTCACAGCTGCTGCTCTACATTGCTCTCTAAGGTGGTTGTGTAACGCCGTCCCAACCAACGGCGCCGTTGCGGAAAGTATTAAAATCACTGTTTGTACAGTGAAAATGAAACTGAACGTTGTGAACACGGGACAGGAGCGAACAACTGACAAACCTACGACAAACTACGACTTTCTTGACTTGCAAAATTATGTTTTAAATTGACAAACATCATATGTGTGATTCAAGGCACAATTTAAATGGGATAAAAAATATGTTTTTCTCTCGCCGTTGACTACCGAAGGCCTATATATTTCTTTCCAAAATAAGGTCCCATGGGGTCCAACAGAAGGGGAGGGATTTTGCCTCTCTATCCAGAATATATAATGTAATAATATATGTTATTTTATTTTAGTTCTCCACAACCATCTGGTGACCCACAGGAATTATCTCGCAACCCCCTTGGGGGCCCGACCCCCAGTTTGAGAACCACTGGCCTAGAAGATATAGTCTCATGACTTTAATGATCCAACTTTTGGGCTTTTCTTCTATGCATCTGTTGATCCATTTTCCGCTGCTTATCGAGGTCTGAAGGTAGCCCAGACGGCTTTATAGCCACGTCCTCTCTGACTCATCAGGCCTAGTGGCACATACAGTATAATCCGTCCAGTGTTCTGGGTCTGCAGCGGTCCAGTTTGACTTAAGATGTCCGGGAGGCGTCCTTTATCAGATGCCTGAACCACCTCAGCTGTCCCAAACTGTTTCAAAGGAGCAGCGGTTCTCCGGATGTCTGAGTGCTGCCATTCTGCAAAGGAAGCCACTGTATCTATGATTTAATTATTTCGGTCACTACCCAAAGCTCATGAGTTAGATGAGTGTTGGAAAGAACACCGAACCACTAAATCGAGAGCTGTGCTCCGTCTCTCTTCACCACGACAGTCTGACACACATCGCCGCTGACGAGGCATTAGTGTGGTCGATCTGGCGCTCCATTTATCCTCACTCACACATGAACAACACCCGGAGATACTTTAACTCCTTCACTGTGACTCACTCCCAAACCCAGAGTGAGCAATCCACCGTTACTTTGGTGCACACTGGAGGTCACGGCCTCGTGAAACCAGCAGAGCAACATCATCCACAAAAAGGTTCAATCCTGAGTTCACCACACCGAACACTCCACATCTCAGCTGTGCCTTCAGATGATGTCCTTGAAAATCACAAATGAATCATTTCAGATTAGAGAAAAAAAAGGAGAGAGTCTGATAACAGGGTTCGGATTGGGAGGGTATTGTAGGGTACACATGCACATGTTTAAATGAATGCACCTACCTACGTGTAAAAATATACTATTAATACATTTCAATACATACAGAGAATATTTAGCCAGGGACAATAAACAGCATCATGTTTTCTTCATTTAAGGGCACCCATTAGTGCACTGCATTTCTTTTTCACCACTGGAAGGGCACTTCATCATGCTTTCTTCATTGGACGAGCACCCTAGAAAGCACTTCATCATGTTTTCTCCACTGGAAGGACACCTTATAGGGCTCTTTATCATGTATTATCTACTGTAGGGGCATGCAAGAGGGCACTTCATTATGTTTTCTCTACTGGAAGGGCATCCTAGAGGGCAATTTATCATGTTTTCTAGCATGTAGGGCAGCCTATATTGCACTGCATCACGTTTTCTCCATTTAAGATCACCCATAAGTGCACTGCATTTCTTTTTCACCACTGGAAGGGCACTCTGGAAGGCACTTTATCATGTTTTAGCAACCATAAGGGCATCCAAGAGGGCCCTGCATCATGTTTTCTCCACTGGAGGGCCCAAAAGTTACGATATTTTAGAGCTCCCCCTAAATTTCTCAAATGTGGCTTCCCCGTAGCTCCCCTGTACTTCGAACCTTGGTAAGGACTACGGAAAAAAGTTGAGTTACACATATCACATAATAGGAAAGGAACAAATTGAACTAAAACCAGGAAGTATTTCAGTATTGCTACAGATTTTGTGCCTTTAGATTGGGTCGTGTCTAGATGGTCACTCTAGATCCTAACCTTAAAGGATAGTTGGTTGTTTTGAAGTGGGGTTGTATACTGCTGTGGATGGGGGCAGCAGAAAAACGTAGCCACCTACATGTTTAAGAAAGGCTCACCTAAAAAAATCAATATCAGTTTAAGTGTATGATAAATTTAGAATATTTTCTGATGGGGAACTGAACTGAAAGTAAAACTTATCTACACTGTTTTTGTCTTCCGAGTCTGCTGGCTTTGAAAGGAGAATAGATGAGTTTCACTTTCAGTTAATTTTTAGGTGGGCCTTTCTTTAAGGTGGCTGAAATATGTTTTGCTGCCGCCCCCCATCCACAGCAGTACATTGCTTTGCTCCCGTGCCGGTGCTCCTGTCTGCTTCTCCAAACTGGGCACGTGCCAACCGTCATCTACTGTAGGTAATACACTGACTATGGATAAGTAACTCATACAACCCCACTTCAAAACATCCAAACTATCCCTTTAACCATTCAAGGTCAAAGCCTGGCCTTAACCATCTCGCCGGAGTTTCGCAAATCGAGAGCTACCATCTTGACATGGCCTTTGTTGTGTCATTTAGGGGTTTTCCACACAGGACAAGGTCTGCTGTGTGGTTCTTTAAATTAAATGTGGAGTTTCCCCAATTGTGATAAGTGAGAAGTCACTTATTCCTGCTGTTTGTATTTGTGATTGTTCAAAGAGTTTCTTGGGCATGTGCTTGTAAAATTATTTTATTCTTTTTTTGCTTTTAAATTGCACTGTAAAATGAGTAAATAGCGTTAATGAGTAACTAGATGAGGAAATACTCTCTGGACTTCAAATACTGATGTCATAAGTGCAAATTCCACCAGAGCAACTCCCCAACAAATGTTTTAAAGGTTTTAATAACTTTATTTTTGTATTATTATTTTATTACTTTTTCATGTCAGGTTTTATCAAGTTTTATCTCCTTCTCCGCAGTGCCAGGAATATAATTATGAATGAAAAATATATTTTTTCTGTCTTTCTTTTCCTTATTGTCTTTTTTTTTGCCAAAGAAAAATGGTCAAATTTAAAGACATTAAAAATATCAGAATCTGGATTTAAAATAGATCCTTGAGTAATAATGATAAACTTCATGGGTCTGTGTAAACAATAGCTTATCAGTGTCACATGCTTCCAGAGACACGCCCTGAGCAGACGGTTTAAAAGTGCCCTGATTCCCACCAAGATTTATTTCAACAGAGGAGTCCAACCTTCCTCTCCATGATGATGATGATGATGAGAATGATGCAGGTGAGAGCTGCAGAAAACTTTAACATTCAAACCTAGTTATTTCATTTCATAACGGCACAGAAATGCTGCTCCTATTTACTTGATACTTATATTGTTTTTATACTGTTTCATATTTTGAATGTATTATATTAATGATTTAGAGTACTGTTAGTAATTTTATAAGTAGTAATAGTAGTACTAGAAGCAGTACTGTCTATGGGAGCAGTTATATATGATTTAGAAAAACAGAACTAAAGCAAACATAAGTGTAAATACAAATACAGTCATACAGCTATATCTTAAAATCTACTGTTATTTATTAAAGCAAATGTTTGTGTTTGAAAGTTTTCAGTCAAAAGTTTATGTTATTTATAGATTGAAGTATAAAAGCAGGGATTTTTTCTAATAGATTTTACTGTTACTTAAATGAATCAATAATAATGTCAGATTGATTAAATTTATAACTGAAATAATAACATCAATACCTGTTATTATAAAGCATATTTGTTGGTGTTGTTGATTAATGTTATTGAGGATTGTACTGTTGGCTTTATAGTGTTAGTTACATATTAACAAGCACTCTCAGCCCTAGAGGACACATATGATCTGTTTCCAGACATCAGATCTTTGAATTCACTGAAACAAACAGCAAGAGTGAATTTAAATAAAATATCAGAACATCTAATGAAACAGCTCGGGGAACAGATCAATATTTTATATATGTGTTGTGACTGTTTTAAAGTTAATTTCATTCAGTCAAACCTGATTCAACAACCTCTGCTCCAGAGAGGCTTAATAGTAAACACAGCGCTGCTGTAATGCAAACATTCAGTAGGGCGAGTTCAGACTCCCTCAGCAGGGAAAACCCATGTTGTTACTGGTGTTTGCTCCCAGTAATGTAACTGGGTAGTTTTCAAATCCTTTCCTGTAACAAGCAGAGGATTTAATTATGTAATGACAGCTATTCCTTGTGGCTTAACCCATCTATTGAAAAGTCATCTGCAATTTCAAGAAGCACTGAGGATAGAATCCCTTCTGATGGTAAATGATATTGATATTTTTAATCGTAAATGCAGCAATAAACACATACGTAATACGTTCTATCAAAGAAGGAACATGACTAGGGCTGTAAATCGATTCAAATATTTAATCGCGATTAGTCGCATGATTAATCACAAATTAATCACATATCTTTATCAGTTCAAAATGTACCTTAAGGGAGATTTCAAGTATTTAATATCAACATGGTAGTGGCCAAATATGCTTGCTTTATGTGCTGACTTGACTATGACTTGCCCCAAACTGCATGTGATTATCATAAAGTGGGCATGTCTGTGAAAAGGAGACTCGTGGGTACCCATAGAACCCATTTTCATTCACATATTTCCAGTAGTTAGATAGTTTCCAGAGTAAAATGACACTTTAAGGAAGAAAATCCCACTGAGATTCTCACAAAGAAGCAGTGATTGAATTATTTTGCAACAAATAATAAATAAATTATTGTTTTTGTCTTCAATAAAATGCAGTACTTATGGTCTGTGCCAGTTTTTTGACTACAAATATCTTGCAAGTCACATAACAACTTTTACTTTTTGTTTTGCTGATGATAAGTATCTGTGAGTGCAGGAAATCACTATAAAAGGTGCTTTCTTTTTTTGCATCCAGGTGATATTATTCGTAGCTCTGCTGGTTCTTGCGGCCTCAGCTCACTCACAGTTTTATCTGCCCATCGACTGTGATGACATCTATCGCCATGACAACACCAGCTCCAGTGGGGTGTACACCATCTACCCAGGTGGTCCCACCGCGCCCCTGCAAGTCTACTGTGACATGGACACTGACGGAGGCAGATGGACTGTTAGTACACCTCAAATTTGATCAGACTGTGTAAACCTGCTTTTAAATCACATGACAGCTCATGTTAAGGTCATTCATTTGGTAATTTTACTGCGGAGAAGTCTATTCAGGTGACCTTAGAATAAGAGAAAGAAAAAAAAATCCTCTTGGTTGAAATTAAGGTTTTGTTGTTTTTAGACTCCTGCGTTACCACACAGTTTTAACTGAATTTTATGCATTTTTTAGGGCTGTCAATCGATTAAAATATTTAATCGCATAATTGTCCATAATCACGATTATTCGCAAATTTCAATTTGCAAAGTTTGCAAATTTCAAAGTTCAAAATGTACCTTAAAGGGTGATTTGTCAAATATTTAATACTCTCATCAACATGGAAGTGGGTAAATATGCTGCTTTATGCAAATGTATGTATATATTTATTATTGGAAATCAATTAACAGCACAAAACAATGACAAATATTGTCCAGAAACCCTCACAGGTACTGCATTTAGCATAAAAAATATGCTCAAATCATAACATGGCAAACTGCAGCCCAACAGGCAACAACAGCTGTCAGTGTGTCAGTGTGCTGACTCGACTATGACTTGCTCCAAACTGCATGTGATTATCATAAAGTGGGCATGTCTGTAAAGGGGAGACTCGTGGGTACCCATAGAACCCATTTTCACGCACATATTTTGAGGTCAGAGGTCAAGAGAGCCCTTTGAAAATGGCCGTGCCAGTTTTTCCTCGCCAAAATTTAGTGTTAGTTTTGAGTGTTATTTAGCCTCCTTCGCGACAAGCTAGTATGACATGGTTAGGTTTTTCCAGTTTCATATGATACCAGTATCTTCACTCCAGCTTTTCTTATGAAGACTCGTGACTTGATTTGGACTTGTCCTTCATGATTCAAGACAGTCCAGTGGTAAATACATATATTTTCCAAAATGTCAAACTACTCCTTTAACACTGGGTCAAACTGATGAGTGATGAATTATCGCCTCGCTTTTCTCTTTTAGCTTTTAACCTTTTAGTCCCTTTTAGCTACCTTTTGCTTGTCTGATTTGCCCGTTGTCATTCCCAGGGCGTCAAATACCGACGCTTTGTCACGGCCGTCTGCATTCGATACCGCCGCACAAGGCAGCCTTTAGTCACCGAGCGCCGGGAGTGACTGTGGTGACGTCGTTTAAAGAGCAAAAGAGACACACAGGGCGGGCGGTAGAGGAGGTGGATGGGTCCAACAAACACAGGGCTTTCATCCAGGAGACTGCTATTCGTGTCCTGTATGTTATTTTTCACTTTCACGTTACAATCAGCTGTTCGTTTGTGTCCTGTGTTCATAACGTCAAGTCACATTTGTACTGTAAAAACATAGTAAGTTAAAGCCCAACCATGTTGTTTTTTCCTAAACCTAACTAAGAGGTTTTGTTGCCTAAGTACTTTTGTTTAATTCACGTGTTTATTGCAACCAAAAAGAAGCGCCGAGGGGTCTGACAAAGCGTCAGTATATGACGAATTACGATGAGAATGTGTTGGATTTCCAGATCAATAAAGCTCTGATAAACCCACTGAACACTGTATACGCAACAACACCAAACAACAGACAAAACATTTTTCTCAGAACAGAACTAGGGGGAGAGTGAATATTTTACTCTCATCAGGTAGCCAGAAACAGCATGCTCCTCGTTTGCTGGATGTGTAAAAGTGCAGCACGACATAACAACTTTGTGAGGTGATAATATCTCAGATGTTGTGCTTTCAGCTTGTGCTGCTTCCTCCAAGTAGTGAAAAATGACTGCAGCTTGAAATTTATATACAGTATTTCTATTAGGGCTATGGATTCAAATATTTAGAGACTCGTGGGTACCCATGGAACCCATTTTCATTCACATATCTTGATGTCAGAGTTCAATGGACTCCTTTGAAAATGGCCATGACAGTTTTTCCTCGCCCAAATTTAGTGCAATTTTGGAGTGTTATTTAGCCTCCTTCCAGATGAGC
The DNA here is from genome assembly GCA_916701655.1 of Sebastiscus albofasciatus. Taxonomy (NCBI): domain Eukaryota; kingdom Metazoa; phylum Chordata; class Actinopteri; order Perciformes; family Sebastidae; genus Sebastiscus; species Sebastiscus albofasciatus. Next base: position 6,367 of record CAKAOI010045124.1, on the reverse strand, counting down.
TAGTATGACATGGTTGGTACCAATGTATTCTTTAGGTTTCCTAGTTTTGTGTGACACCAGTATCTTCACTTTAGCTTTAAAACTGAGCCCGGTACAACCTCTGAAAGATCAGTTGTGTTAAAGAAATTAGTGGTGTTGAAACAAATTTGTGTTAACGCGTTATTATCCCGTTAACTTTGATAGCCCTAACTTCCATGTTTGTTAGGCGTAACGGTGGCCCTGCCATCAATGCTGACATTTACTGTAGATGTAACCAGGTAGCAGACAATCATCACAGTCGTACCACAGTTATAAAGTGATCTGAGGTCTTGCTAATTGAATGTATGGTATCACATGTTAGTAAACTTTTACCCTCTCTCTCTTATCCTCCCATTCTCCCTGTCAGGTAATTCAGAGGAGGATCGATGGGACTGAAAACTTCTTTAGGCCCTGGAGGCACTATAAGACTGGATTTGGGAACGTGGCTGGAGAATATTGGCTTGGTGAGTCCTTGAGGGTAAAATACATTAAACCCATGGAGGCCTGTGCTGCTTTGCATCTTAATTTGCTGTGTGAGACGAAGTATGGTTTTAAACTAGATGAGGGGTTGAGAGACGGACTGAGAGGGGAAGAGGCTAAGAAATGCAGAGTAATGATATAGGGCCTTGGCAGGAGGTGAAATGAAACGGATCGTTTTGCTCCTTCTCAGGCCTGGAAAATATCTTCCTGCTGAGTATGAGGAAGGAGAATGAGCTGCGGGTCGACATGGAGGACTGGGAGGGAGGGAAGGCGTCCGCCAGATACTCCTCCTTCTCAATCGATTCTGAGAACGCTGGTTATCAGCTTCACATAGGCAGCTTCACTGGCGGAGCGGCAGGTGAGGATTACTGTGTGGATATTACTTTAGGAAGTGAAGATCTAAATGTCAGGGTATGTGGATGAATGAACTATAAGTAACACAGGATATTTTTAGTGGTGGAATATAACTAAAGTTTTACTCAATACTGTACTTAAAGCTGAAGAAGGCGAGATTGGAGCAAATATGATTCAAAAAAGTTATTTTTATAAAACAGTCACTTTATCCTGACAGTAGTATAAAGTTGTGAAGGATAAAGTGGTCCTGCATAGAAAATGCATCGTCACAAAGCTGAAAACAGGACTGTTTTTTCTGAGCTCATGAAATAAGTTGACTTTTTAGAGATATGTGGTTCTCACAGGACAGCAACGCTACAAACACAAGATGATTTTATAGACCATGATGCATTGCTGTAGATTAAACTACCCAACCTTACATAAAGGAGTTCAAATTAGTACAACCTTAAACATCTACAGCAGTAAAACGCAACATACACATTGATGCAGCAGTAACAAAAATGTACATACTTTTATTATTTCACTTGTGGATTATTTTCACAGTGTGGTATTAGTACTTTTACTCATTTCGGGAGATTTATCAGCAGAAACAGGCTCCCTCCTAAGGGTCACAAGATACATCTGAGGGGTCTTGAGATGATTAATGGGGTAGAAAAGAAGAAAAAACTAAGTTCGGCTTCACATTTTTATATTCTTCTGATGGACTTTTCTCAAATCTGTGATTTTTTTTCTGAAATATTGGATAATTTTACCTATTTGAGCCTCAAACTGTTATTTGAATGAAACCATGTAAGAAGTTTAGAGGGCAGCTTTGATGGAACTGCTACCAACCAATGGTCACAAACCCAAAAATTGGAAACCACTGGTTTAATCAACAGTTTACTGTATTTTATGCACTTATCATGTGTTTTTTTAATGTAAAATATGAATCTGAAAAATAACTAAAGTGGAGTAAAATCTTGTTCCTCAAAATTGTACTTAAATATAGTACTTGAGTAAATGTACTTTGTTACATTCCACCACTATTTAAGGCAAAGGCAAAAAAAAGTAACTTAAATCATCCACGAGCAAAATGATAAAACAGTAGCAGTAGTACAAGTGTTGTCTGAGTTTAAACATAAACTTTAATTCAACTAACTCTATTTCTAGGGGACGCTTTGACAGAACACGACAACATGAAGTTCACCACGTTTGACAAAGACCAGGACATATGGGATAAAAACTGCGCTCAGCAATTTCTAGGTGGATTTTGGTACAGCAACTGCCACGGGGCTAACCCCACCGGCATGTACGCACCTCATGGTGCCCTTCCTTTTAGCAACGCCCAAGTTACTTGGCAGAAGTGGAAGGGCTCAAACTACTCCCTCAAGACTGTTGCCATGAAGATCAGATCAGCTGCTATGTGTACATGCACACATCAACCTGATTAGCTATATTATCAACCGATTAGACTGTTAGGCTATTAAATAGGCCATATCAGCACCATAGATGTGGGTCAATAGGGGCCTACTACACCCACTAGTTGGTTTCATCATCTATTCACATGGTATATACTCTATATATATGTAAGCATTTCTCAGGTCCAGGTTAATAACAGACAGGGGACGCATGTTAACTAAACTAAACTAAACACAAGGGGTCGCTCTAGAGTTGCTTAATCTCATTTGTCTTTATGGGAGGGAACGGTGTGGTCTCAACAGGTAGGCTGACGTCATCTCACACATGCAAAGAGAAGTCCAACCACAGAGCGATCATCCAGTGGTGCTGGATGAAGAACTGACCAAGATATTATTATAGTATTCCAAATATTTAAATTTTTATTACGTTTTTAGTATTTGAAGCTATTAACATGTGACAGCAGTAAAATAAACCAACATAACAGAATAAAAAGTTGTCATATCAAACATGAATATATATTCTCATATCCAGTTATTCCATGTTTAAACAATTAGGTTATTGGTTTCAATATTTTATATTTTTATACAAAATAATGTGTCAATATTTGACTTTCTTCTTAGTTTCATGCAACAGACTGAATATCTTTTTCCAATCCAGATACTTAAAGTCTATGAGGATTCTGGAAATACATTCACAACAGCTGTATATGTTGTTAAAAGATTTTCTGGGTTTCTCAAATATCGCAAGGTATTTATCTTTTGGGACGGAAAATTGGATACTTACAAACTGGGGCTATAGGGATCACCAGTGATGAAAGAAGTTTTCATCTCATTTATTTAAGTAAAAGTGTCACACTTTGAAAATACTCCATTAGCAGTAAAATGCATTCAAATTCTTACTTATATAAGTACAACTTCAGATATTTATATATAAGATTTTATATACGTATTATCAACAGAATTAATGCAGCAAAAGTAAAAAAAAAAATAAGCCTACTCAATATGCAGAAGTGTTACATTATTATTATTATTATTATTATTATATATACATCACTGTGTAAGCAGCATTTTCAAGTTGCAGCTGGTGGAGGTGGAGATGAATTTAACAGTTTATATAATATACGTTTGGGTAGTTTAATCATCATATTTTATGAGATCATCATGTTTTGTTTGTAATCTGAAAGGCACCTTGTAACTATGGCTGTTGAATAAATAAAAAGTGCATTAAAACCTCAAAACTGTACAGTACTTGAGTACATGTACTTAAAGGTCCCATATTATAAAAAAGTGATTTTTTCATGTTTTTTATTACATTATAAAGCAGGCTTAAGTCCTATATAAATACTGTGAAAGTATCGAAACACTCAATCCACAGGGAAATACACACAGCCCGTATTCAGAAACTCTGCATTTGAAACAGCTGTCAGGATTTCTGCCTATTTGTGATGTCACAAATATACAATATTTAGACCCTTTGCACAGTTTTAAATGTAAATATTCTAAATGTGTCCCAGTTTATTCCTGGTTGCTGTGTATGTGAATGTCATCAGCTGACAGGAAGTACACATGGACCCAAGCTGTTGCCTAGCAATGGAATTCTCTTGCAATTCCGTTGCAATTCCGTCAAAATGCGCTAAAACGGAGCATTTCAGACAGAGAGTAAATACAGGTATATTCAGGCTGACAGTATGAGGAAATTAAAGGTTTTTTTGAACATTACAGCATGTAAACATGTTCTCGAAGAAACACAAAATACAAGTATGAACCTGAAAAGGAGTAAAATATGGGACCTTTAAAGGTGCAATTGATAACATTGATAACATTCAGCCACTAGATGTCACATTCTCCCTCCCCGTTCCATTGCATGTACATCACAACAATTCGTTGCCAGGCACTTACCGTCAATCTCAGCCATTTTTCCGTTTTTTTCCACACTAACTGATGAGCCAGAGATACCAACGTTGTTTCACTATTGGCTCACAAGCCTTGTTAGAAGTGAGAACCAAACGTCTGATATCTTCCACAGAGATAAACAAAACATTCATTTTGGACCCGCCAACATTTTTGAAATGATTAATTCACAATCATTATATTTTTTTCAGGAAAAGCCATACTTTTACTTGGCAACTTTCTAAAGGTCTCTGTGGATGTGTTATTATTTAAAAAATATTTGTATACATAATCAGTAAGAGCTTTAAGTCACTCTCCACCGCAGGGGATCACCAAAGTTAGGATTCATCCTGTCGGGACACATACATGTCTTTGCCACATTTTATGCCAATTTATCGGGATGTAAATAACAAGTTTCATCACAATACGGTAATATATTGATTGTTTGGATAACCATACAGTATTTGCTGATATCACTGCCATGATACAATTTCGATTCAATTCATTTCTCCACATGTAATACAATTTATGCCTATCAACTCTCAAAAAGGATCTAAAATATGATTTGACAATTTTGTAAATGGGCTCTTCCAGACACTT